>CAEGAF010014807.1:0-21554 GCA_903067075.1 Micropoecilia bifurca
GTCCTGCGACAGACTGGCGACCTGTCCAGGACGTACCCCGCCTCTCGCCCGGAACGCCAGCTGGAGATAGGCACCAGCAACCCCCGACCCCATTAAGGGATAAAGGGTGTAAGAAAATGGATGGATGGATGGATGGATAATGCCTAGTATAGAGAAACAAAAGTGTCATAATCCTTTAAATGGACCAAAATATGATTTATTCAGATCAGTACTGAAACTGCCAAGTCAGAAATGTTGCTCTTACGCTGCTTTTTCTGTATAAAAACTGACTTGACATTAAAACTATTTATTTTTTAAGATATTAAGATATTTAGAACGTCATCTCCAGCAGGCAAACACTGATTGGTCATTACTTCGCCACGGCGCTCACAAGCAAAACTTAAAAATCCCGTCAGATGTCTCTTTAAGAACATTATCGCCTTCAGAGTGGTTTTCCTCCTCAACAAATTACAGTTCTGCAAAAAAAAAGCTTCTCTCAGGCTATAAAATCTCCATTACTTCACAGGGCAACACACTGGCAAACCACAACAGCTACCATTGTAGTCATTACCTCATGGCATGCAGTCACACAAACAGTGAGTTACTTGTTTATGAAGACTAGTACATTACCCTAAAACAGTCATGTCTCCATGGTGTGTTTGTGTCCGTACAGCAACAGAGCCCACTCACACACTCGTTGCTGCAGCCAGGCGGTGGTGGTTAGATGCTCTGTCAGATTTAGACCTGTAATTACTGCTTTAACTTCTGGGGACTACATATTTGTGAGTATGTGTCTGTGTGAAGTCGCCAATCTAAATATACTTTTAAATGCCAACATGTAGCAGGTTTACTGTTACAGTCCTAACAGAGCTTCTTGACTTTCACTGATCAATTAAAATGCCAAAATGCTTCAATAGCACACACTGTGAACGCCAGTTTTTTTAAATATATTTTTTTATTGTCCATTTGCACCACTTAGTGGCCAATGTGAGATTTGTTTACTTTTCAGCTCTTGGGATCCAAATTCTGAAATCCTCTCATGTGAAAGATAAAACTATAAACAAAGAGCTACATTTTAAACATCAAAATGTTTATCCATCTCAAATCCAAATGAAGAGATATCTGCTATCATAAAACAGAAAAACAAGCAATGAAAGGGAGAAAAAGATGTCAAAGTTAGCATCTGATTCACCCTTCCGATGTTAAATGAGTGATAAGTGACTTCAGAAGCTATAAGTCGCATGCCAACTTCAGCTCATAAAGGCAATAGAAGCTGCTCTAAACTAAACTGTTACTCCATTTTCTCTAGTTCAACAAGCACCAGGTTACCCATTAATCCAATTGTGATTTAAAATTGAGCTGCTTAATAATACACTATGTTTCAAATAGCTACTTTAGAAAATTGTTTAACATTTCGTCACGTAACATGTGACATAGCAGCAATTAAGCTGTACTAAAGTAAAACGATTATAAACTGACAACTCTTTTACTTATGAATTTCATCATATGACCCTTATTCATATTGTACTAATTTGCTTATAAAGAAATATATAAAAATAAAATAAACTTAACATTTATGAGTGTACAGCTGGAGCATTGATGACCAAAAATGTAAAACTAACTAAATTAATTTATAACACATAACATAAAGACTGTATGGGGTTACTTTTGACCCATATTGTAGATGAAAATGTTTAGAAAAGTGCCCAGCTATTGTCCCTATAGGTCGGTTTCCTGCCAAAATGTGTCTAAAACTGGAGACAAATAGGGAGAAAACCCGTGGAAGTCACATGAAGTCATTATTTTCGACAGCCCCTTATTTCTTTCTACTGCTTCCTAAAGCTTCAGCAAAAATAAACAGATCAAATGCAAGTGAAGAAGTTATTCTGACTTCAGTAGTTTTGTTTAAATGTCTGTCTTTTAACGCGCAACAGATGCTGCAGCCAGCTGCTTCCTGCTGGAAACTACTGATGGCCAAGGAATGACAAAACAGAAAAGCAACCAAATTAGTAAAACATCTTTCCATGGTGTTAAAATGTCTTGTCTTCATACTCTCTGAATTTCTGAACACTTTTACAAGGTACTGTACTTAATACATATGGATAAGATATCAGGCAGCTAAAAGTATTTTAAAAAACATTTTTTCCTCACTTATGCACATTTGGTGTGTGTTTAAAATGATGTTTTGCTCTTTCCTTAATGCACAGGAACACTGAATAAACGATTAATCTCTGTGGGAACAACTAGCAAAAAAAGTAAATCACAATCGGGCAATTCATGTTTGTTTTTAATGAATATGAAAAACTTTGACATTTCGTGGCACAAATGTACTGCAATAAGGTTTGGCGACACAATTAAACCTATAAAATACATATATAAATTAAATAAATAAAATTCTGGACAACGTTAACTCACACTGAGTACAGAACAAGAGACTCGAATGTTTTTCCCATCTTAAGCACGTGGATTTCAAACGCTATAAACATGTGCAGTCGACGTAACAGAGCGGGACAGGATTTGCGATGAAAAAGTAAGTTTGTGGCGACAGCGGATTTTGGAAATTTGTGTTTTTTTAAACTCACGTGTGCTTCGATTCAGTCTCTTTAGGTTCAAGTAAAAATTACTCACTACAAAAACGTGTTCTCGCCGAGGAGCGCTGCGTTCGGCTTCCCTCGAGTTCTGAGTGCCTCGTGTCATGGCTCTGGTTTTTGTTTATCACAAGACACTCAAGAGGAGGGACACACACACACACACACACACACACACACACACACACACACACACACACACAGACACTCACAATTTCAGTCTGATCTAGGTCTGTATTTCTAAAGAATGTCGAAGTATTTAAAGTGTGTACAGAGAGGTTTTCTGTAAATGTTTCAGCATTAACGTCTCAGTTCGTCTGGACGATGCGCGTTCATCTGCGGCCGTTTCATCATCACCGTGAAGAGGAAGGATTTCACGACTCTGCAACAAGCGGAAACGCAAAGCAAACATCAAAAACAAGCTGGAAAATTATTACAAAAAGCCTCGTGGATTAGCTGTACCTATGACTTCAGGCGTATCGTCAGTCAGCGAATCAGAGTTCATCACATACTTGGTGCCAAAGATCTGCACCAACTGCTCAAAATATTTGCACTCTTGTTTATCCCCTCTGAGTACAGGAACAGAAAGGAATAATTATAAGTAGTAAAAAAAAAGCTCAGCAGATAAGAGTCGTACAGTAGATTCTGCGCTTACTGTCGTCCCTCCAGGAACTGTCTGAAGTTGGCCCTCAGCCTCTTCACCCTGGACTGACACTGTTCAGGGGAGCGGAGGTAACCCTGGCTGGCCATGACCTGAGATATCTGCTTGTAGATGCTTTTGTTCTTGTTGCCACCCTTCAGATTCTCCTGGATCTCTGCGCTCCCCCAGATGTCCAGCAGGGCCTCAGTCTCTCCGTCCCCCCAGGCCATCTTGGAGCTGTCGGCCAGCCAGTGGTTACCCGAGGCTATCGAGGAAGCACACAGAGACAGGAATGTTTCTCTGAGGAACGACGTCAATGTGGCATGAAATATGCAAAACTTTACTTGGGGAGGAAAAAAGCAATTAAATGACAGATAAGTTGATTTAATTACTTTCCACATTGTGGGATTTTACAGAATAGACAAGACAGTGCGAGATTATGAAGTAGAATAAAATGATGCATTTAAAATTTGAGTTTTACACATTAAAAGATAGAAAACTGTGTCATGTATTTGTATTCAGAACCACGTTTCCCTGCAGTTACAGCCCTGTGGTCTCACGTCTTTAAAATCCTCACACGTCTTTAGACGGAAATATTTACTCGTTCTTCGCTAAATCTAAACTTTAAAAATGAACGATGGGGTTTTTTCTTAGCTGCGTTCTGCGGTTGAGGGTTCAGAGGAATTTTCCATCTTAAAAATCCATACTTATCTACCCAGACTTCTGTTTAGAATACTGAGAAAACTGAGTCTGGAGGTAAGAAAGTAAATGAAACAGGCCAGAAAGTAACAGAAGGAAAGGCACAAGGTAAGGAAACAGGAAGAAGAAATTGCATAAGAAAGGAAGGAAGAAATTTCTTCCTCCTTTTAGAAAAACACAAAGGAGCGCAACAACAATTTAAAATACAAAGACCAGAAAAAAAAGTGGTATTGGACACAGATCAAAGAAGGACAATAAGGAATAAACTCTGACGATGCTAAAATTTCCCATACAATTTCTTTCCCCCTTCTTTTCCCGAATGACCCTGAAGTTGCCCTGTCAATAGAGTGGAGTGGATCTTATTTATAAAGAGGGCAGAATACAAATTCATTCCCCACTTTTCAGATTTTTGCTTGCAAAACCTATTAAAAGAAAAACGTCCTCACAAATATTCACTGTCAGTGGCATCTCTTGAGGTACTTAGTCAGAAAAATGCCTCCGTTTTACCTTTCGCTTGCTGCGCTTCAGAAGCAAACTCGTCTGTTTCGTCCACGGTGAACGGGTTGACAGCAGGTTCGTCCATGTTCAGGTCCTTCCTAAAGATTTTGTCCATTTCATTGAAGAATTTGAATTCTTCCCTGGGTTTAAAGGAAAGCAAAAAACAAAATCGTAAGGAAACAACCTAACGACAATCACACTGTTACGGTTTGACTCACTTTTCGTGGACAAAGCTGTATTTAAGGCGCTTCATGCGGGTGTAGCACTGCTCGGTGGTCCTGATGAAGCCGTGGTTGCTCAGCTTCTCTGAGATGTACTCAAACACGTGTCGGTTCTTCAGGCAGCCCCTCAGGGTGAGCTGGACGCTGTCCTCGCCCCAGATCTCCAGGAGGGTGCGAGTCTCAAGGTCGGACCAGGGCGTCTTTCTGCTCATGTCCGTCAGGATGTGGCTGGTCGAGGGCTGCTCGTCTAAAACAAGGGGAAAAAAAACGCAAACTTTTAAAGATCTCTTTGTCGAAACGAGAAGGCTTCTTCGCATCGATGCGTACACATCACAGGATCGTGGTCCATGAGAGGCTCTGCGCCGCTATCGGTGGTCGAACCGTCTACGTCTGCGAACGCCAGTTCGTTGCCGAGCACCGGGGCGAGAAGGTTGAAGTATCGAAACACCGCCGGCCGCCCTCCGTTTCTGGGAATCACGGATTCCTTTTAAATACGCAGGAAAATGAAAATGATAAAAAAAAAAACCCAAACTGATACGATTCCTGTACCTGCGGCTGTTGCAGTAGCGCCTGTACGTCTTCTTCAGCCGCTTGATCCTCAGCTGGCACTGCTCCGCCGTCCTCAGGTAGCCGTAGGAGGCCAGCTTCTCGGATATGTCCTCGTACACGTGGCCGTTGCGCATGGAGTTCTTCAGGCTGTGCTGCACGTCGTCGGCGGCCCAAACCTCCACCAGGGCCACCGTCTCCTCCTCCGACCACGGCGCGTTCGTCTGTTCGTCCGAAGAGCCTGCAGGCGGACGAGACATCCGGAGATCCGTGGGACGTTGCCGCTTGCTCCGAAGCTCCGGCAAGAAAGTGCGAACGTTTAGAGGCCGGTACCTGGATCCACGGCGGCTTGATCGTCCCGATCGTCAAACTCGTCGATGCTCATGGCCTCCTGGCCCAGGATCTGCTCCAGCTGGTGGTAGAACTTGTAATCCATTTTTCTCCCACTCCTACAAAGAGAAAATTGATGTTTTTTTGTTGTCAATTGTCTCAAAAGGGTCGGCATAGACCGTATTTTTCCAAGTCGAGTTCGGAGAAACAAAATATCTACTCTCCTTCCTCATAGCCATCGGCATTTAATGCATAATTTTTTATGTTAAATCTCTTATTATGATTTGAATTTTTATTTATTGCTTTCACAATAAATTTCAATTAATGATGTTAACCTTCCTCCCCAAAATGTTAGGCCATTTCTTTCCCACTGTTTGTTCAATGAGAGCATCAAAAAACGTCATTAAATCAGAAAGTATGATTAAGTGTGTATTTTTTTGTCCTTCTTTCCAGTGTGTTCTTTCTAGCCTCCATATAGAAAACCTGACTATAGATGCACCGAAATGCAGAAATATCTGCCATAATGCTACAGTAATTATTACATTTAAGATTTTTAAAGGACTGAGAACCCTGGGAGGTTTTTGCGTGGCAATTTGTAGGAAACCCCAAAAAAGGTTTAGCAGGAGAACAGAGAGGAAGATCTCACTTTTTCCTCTCGTAGCACTGCCGGAAGTTGATCCTCAGCGACTTGACTTTGGAGCGGCACTGCTCCGGGGTTTTGGAGAAGCCGAGGTCGTGGAGCCGCTCCGAGATCTCGGCGTAAACGTGCCCGTTGTGGATGAAGCCCCTCAGCGCCCGCTGGATGTCCACATCACCCCAGATCTCGATAAGAGCCATAGTTTCCTCGTCCGACCAGCTGTTGGTCGCTGGTTTTTCTGCCGACAGCTCTGGGCTCTCGCCATCTGGTGCACAACACATGTAACATTGTGTGACTTTTTGACTCCGTGTAAGTAAAACCTAAGAAAATTCACCTGAGTCTACAGTCATGTAACAGGTCAACACAAGAAAAAGTATGTAATTTTATTGAATTGTTATATGAATTGTTATGTAGATGTTTAGTGATTTAACCTGAAGTGATTATTGATTAATTTTGTCCATTTTAATTAGTTTTCAGTTTGCATTAAAAAAACCCTCAAATCAAAACCCCAAGAAAATAAAGAAATCACATGAATATTGAAGGTAACTTCAATATTAAATTATGCAACAACGTGTCATCAGACCTCGTATTTTGTTTGTGATCTATTGGGGGTAATCTATTAAAGAGTTGAAAGTCTTAAGCTGCAGCAAACGAAAGATTGCTATTTTTGTCTGTTCCAAGAAAACCACAAGGCTTCCTTCACAAAGTAAGATTTGCTCTTTAAATTAGAAAAGAAACACATTTAAAACGAGGTGCATTTGGGTGAAAGTTAGCAAATGTTTCTGCATTTTTATGAGGATTTTACTACAATAAAAGCTGCACTTTTCAAAGTATGTGGTCACCTGAGAGTTGGTGGTAATTCTGGGACTGCTAAGCTTTTTTAACAACAAGGAAGAAAAAACAAATGACGTGGAAAATTTAGAGCCGGCAGCAAATGCAGCTCAGCCTAAGTGTATGGAGGCTTTGAAGTCCAGTGGCCGTAAAACTACAGAAAGGGAAGAGGTCCCCCACCTCTCTCTGGTCCAGACTCTCCATTAGAGTCTTCTGATATCTCAATAGAGTCGGTTATGATGGCGGACGACGTCGACGGCTGCTTGTCCAGAATCTGCTCCAGCAGATCGTAGAATTTAAAGTCGACTCGGTCCGTCCCGGATGAGCTGCAGATATGAAGTGAAGTTGTGAGCGCCCACGTAACAAAAATTAAATAAATCACAACGATCGACAACGTTTCAGTTGTTTTCACCTCATGTTTTCTTTACACTGGCGGTAGGCGGCTTTCAGACGCTTGATCCTGGTGTGGCACTGCTCCGGCGTGCGGGAGTAACCGTTGGCATTCAGCTTCTCCGACACCTCGGTAAAGATGTGCCCGTTGTGAGGGTAGCGCCTCAAGCACTGCTGCATCTGAACAGTAAAGCAGCTTTAGAGATGTGGCGTTGAAAAGCAGCTAAACAACGTATTCAGTAAATAAAAAACCGAGTTTAGATCAGTTAATGGGAGCGATGTGGATCTTGCATGAATAAAACTGGACTCTCTACCTGAGGGTCGCCCCAAACCTCCAGGAGGATGATGGTCTCTTTGTCGGACCACGGCACTTTCTTTCTGTCCTCCTGAACTCCCACAGCAGACTCTGGAGACACAAACATTAACCCGGGATTATTATCAGCACTTATGCTAGCAGCTGCGTCTTTCAGTCGGGGTCGATCAGTTTGAACTTTCCATGTAGAAATTACTTGGGAGTTTGCAGGGAGAAAGACTGTTCACTAGTGGGAAATATTCAGGATTGCTGACATTCCTTCCAGGAGCAAAGAGTCCCAGCAAATTCCACACATAGATCAAAATGCTGAGCGGTCAGAAAATTTCCACAAATAATCCGAGCGGAGCGCACTGAGGCGGTTCTGTTGGGACAAAACTTTGTGGGAATCTGAGCAAAGTTTGTGTTTGCAGTGCTGCTCCCTAGAAGAAAACACCCAAATTCACAAAAAAACCCAACAAAAACAAAAAAATAGTTTGGTGCAGAACTTTAAAATTAAACATCACAATTTCTGGAAACTACGAATTTCAGGCAGGAATGCGGATCACGACTTGGATCTGAAATAACATAGGTGATTTATTCGCAACGTCTTTTGATCGGTCGTTGTTGTGCGAGAACGATTTCACGTCCTGTCAGCAACTTTCGACATGAAACCTGGTTCCAACTGGCAACTTCCAGGAAACTAGAAAAATCCTGAAACAAGAAAAACAAGCTCTGCTGGTAATGCCGTGGTTGAAGAGGTCAAAGGTTAAACTGCATGTGTGGATTCCCGTGACAGCCAGAGACCGCTCCTCTCCGGGCCGTTCTGATGAAACCGCTCCGAGCTTATCTACGTCAGGGTTCACTGAGAGCCACCTGGCGCAGCAGAGGCTGGAAACCAGCAGCAGTCATCACCGAGAAGATAAACGAAGGATCTGCGTTTATCTCGCTCGTCTTGCAGAGACGAGCAAGTGACAGTAAATCTCGAGCTGCTCTGTTTGTGTAACTAAAGAGCTGTGAAAAAGAGTTTTCTCTCCATTTCTGCTTTATTTTCAGGTGATTTTAAACTGAGTTTACGCAAAATGTAGGGCTAAAGAATTGATTTCATTTATTAAAAGAGGGGAGAAGTTATCAAAACCCCTAAAATGGCTCTTTGTCAAAAAGTAATAACTTCAAAAAGTAGACAAGATCCAAACTAATGCTTAAAAGATATGGTAAGATGCCCTTGATTAGAGAGAAATTCAGTGGGTGAAGATTGTAAACCTTACACTATTATATTACTAATCAAGAAATTAAGTTTATCAACAGATAAAACTGGCAGGCCAGATGGGACAGAGCAGCGCTTCTTCTTCTGCATGTTTGTTAAAGATAATTATAAAACTTTTACCGATGTTATGGTGACTGAAGGAAGGGAAGTCGCCGTCGTCATCCTTCATCGACATGTCGTCCAGCTGCATCACCGACTGGAAGTCCTTGACTAATATCCTTCCCAGCTCATTGTAAAACTTGCACTGAACTTGTTCCTGTCCTTTCAAGCTAGAAGACATCAACACATTTAAATATCACACAGAACATCGCACGCGCTCCTTTTGTCCCTCCCTGTGCGAGGGAACTCACTTGTTCTGGTAGCACTGCCTGAAGCTGGATTTGAGACGTTTCAGTCTCGTCTGGCACTGCTCCGGCGTGCGGGAAAAGCCCAGCGCGGCCATCTTGCTGGATATGATGGAGAAAAGGTGTCCCGTTCGGTTCCCCCTCAGGTCCTGCTGCATTTTGTCGGTGCTCCAGATGTTGATGAGGGCCAGGGTCTCCATGTCTGTCCACGGGACACTTCGAGTTCCTGCCACGACGAAAGCAGCTAGGTGAAAACGACCGGTTTGCTTCTCTTTCCCGATATTCAGGTTTGTAGGTTGGAGAAAAGGACTAACACTTTAAATTTCTCATTAAATAAACTGAGATTATGACGTGAATGCAACGTTGTACCGATTTCCAGCTGGCCGGAGTGTCCGATAAACTGCAAGTCTTCTTCGCCATCTTGGGTGTCGTCGTCGTCGTCGTCGGCGACTTCCTCCACGTCGTAGGTTATCTCGGGGAGAGACGAGGCGGACGACGAGCCGATGATCTGCTCAAGCTTTGAGTAAAATTTATGGTCTGGCCTCGAGTTCCCTCTGATGGTAGATAAAGAAGGAGCGTTTTTTTTTTCTTTTTTCTATGCAGATTACTCATATTTTCTCCAATGCTTCATAAATGAAAGAGGAGCGTTACTTGAGGCTCTGGCGGAAGCATTTCTTCAGTCGTTTGATCCTCGTCTGGCACTGCTCCACAGTCCTCATGTAGCCCCTCTCGGCCATCTTCTGCGCGATTTGAGTAAATATGTGGCGGTTCTTCAAACAGCCCTTCAAGGCCTGCTGCACCGAATCCTTCCCCCAGATGTCAAGCAGATGGAGCGTCTCTTCATCTGACCAGGGGACCTTCGAGTCCATCAGAACGGGGAAGGAACGTTCCTGAGAGTCTAAAATTAGACACAGCCCGTTCAATAGCTGGTTTGTTTAGCAGTCGAAACTCTGCACACATAAACGCCACAAACCTGTATATTCTCCCCATATGGAGATCAGGGGAGATTCACCTGAATTCTCATCATCCACTGAGGAGTTTCTGCAAAAGTCGGCGGGGGGGAGAAAAAAAACTACAAACATGAAACATGCATTTCATACGTTATTCAAAAAACGAACTAAGCGCGTCTGTTTTCCTCTTACAGGACGGCCGAAGCCTCGGCGTTTTGCTTCCTGGGAACGTCCACGCCTCCGCTCAGCTTCCTCTTTCTGGAGCTCTGAGAGCCCAGCAAGCTGTGGGCGCTCTCGCTGGCCTCCGAGTCCGAGTCCGCCCCCTCGTTGGACACGGTGAGGTCAATGGTTTCGCTGCACGGCCGCGTCGCGCTCGGCATTTTCCGTTCCTGAGAAGTGTTCATGTTCCTGGCCTGCAGCTGCCAAGCGCCGGTCTCCCGCTCCTCCCTCAGCTTCTGCCTCAGCGCGTCAGAAGCCCTCGTGCTCGGCTTCTCGTGGCCGCTGGTGTTGCTCGCGGCTCCGAGATGTGCTGGAGGGGTCGAGTCTTTCGCTTGGGCAGGAGACTCGGAGGTGGCTTTAATGACGGGCCTGGTTCCAGGAGGCAGCGAGAGGGAGGAGAGGATGCAGTCGTCCATTGGTAACAGTT
This sequence comes from Micropoecilia bifurca, assembly GCA_903067075.1. NCBI lineage: Eukaryota > Metazoa > Chordata > Actinopteri > Cyprinodontiformes > Poeciliidae > Micropoecilia > Micropoecilia bifurca. The sequence goes on from CAEGAF010014807.1 coordinate 10,856, forward strand.
CTGGATCTGCAGAGTAATAATAATAATAAATAAAAAGAGACCAAAAGTTTGGTTGAAATGTTGCGCTTCGCTTTGATAAATCAAAGTCCCACCTTTTTCCTCAAAATGGCCGAGGTCCTTGTGGTGATCAACTAAAGCCTTCATGTCATCTGGTGGGAAAAATGTTCGTAAACAGTCTTCAAGAAATGTAGGGACGTCTGTCAGCAAAGCTGCCAACTGAGAAGAGAGATTACATTAGTGCATTTATTATACATTGTTATTGTTTTTTTTAAATATTTGATAGCCCAAAGAAACAATTGTTTTGCATCTTCCAGGTCGTCCAGGACCATGAAAACGTCTCTGGATTGTGGAAGACCTGCAGATCATCCGTCCTACAGCATCTGCATTAAGAGGTTTCTTTACAATCTGCAAAATCGTCTACAATCTAGTGGGTTTTATTTTATTTTTAACGTTGTGGTGTTGTCTTAGTCTGATTTAGATGCACTGCGTTGGCTGAAAATTTTAATTGCATTTAAAATCATCCAATTACACTTAAACAGCCTAAATTTAAAAGATTGATACAATCAGCGTTGCCTATTTAACGCGGTAATTTCCTATGTTGAGATGACTAACAGGCTTTGTGATTGTGTTTTTCTCCAGAGACTCTCTGCTACAAAAAGAAGGATTATGAGGAAGAGTCTACTGGGACAGTGTGGCCGATCTGCTCCCAGTTAACCATCCTCCTCCTTTCATCACACCTGAGCCCTCAGTGCTCAGGAAACATCACACAGTTTGGATTAAAGGAGACTAAAATGTGTCATAAATGGCTGCATTGGGGTTAAATGCAACACGCAGAAGCTTTAGCATTAGTGGTTAATAATGTCTTCTGTGCTCCAGATGAAGTCACAAAGCACCTGGTTGAAGTCTGGAATAGGCATTAGCTCATCCAGTCTTGATATGAACTCCCACACCAGCATCTCGAGGGCAGCGTCATACTTTGGGCCGAAATACACCGGGAAGATTTCCTGCAACAGAAACGAGCGTCAAGTCAACAGGAGGATTCATTTGGGAAAAACAGCCAACACGATTGCTTTTATTTTTTTATTATTTATTTAGCTCCAACCAGAACTAAGCAGGCTGCAAATTAAATCCAAACATCAAAGATATAAATCGGTTTAAGAAGGAGATTCTCTGAATCTACTAAATCAGTTTTAGTTGAACAAGAATAAACATTGCAATCAGTGGTTTTAGACAAGTTAACAAGACATGCAGAATAGAGCAGAATAGGTGGAGGATTTGACCTTTGTCTCCCATATGAATGCGATGCTTAATCACCAGTGGAAAAAAAATCAGGAAGAAAAGCCATTTTCAAATCAGACATTTTGTTTTGCATCATTCACGTACAGTGTTTTATGCCTGGGCCTTTTTCTAAATAAATATAAAGAATAAGAATATTTACAAGTCAAATGTGGCAATAATTACAACCCAATGTGTCCGTCAACTCTTAGTTTTGGGTTTTCTGGGGATGTAACTGTGTGGCTTCAGTAGTGTTGCGCTCTGGGCTCCAAAATGTGGCCTTAACAGTCCAGCGCTTTATAAATCATCAGTGTGTGAGATGGAGGAATGCAGAGCGCACATAAGGAGCATGTGCTCGATACTCCCTGCAGTCAGCAGCGTGCTACATGAATGTGTGTAATATGACTGCTGTGATAAGATGCTTTTCTTTTTTTTATTATGTAAGTTTGAGCATGCAGATGCCTTTCTGTGATTGGTGGAGCCACGAGATGGACAAGTACAGCTACCTCCCATTTAAGTGTTAAATATTATTGTAAATTGTAAATTTACAATATTATTATTGTAAATTGTTCAACTGTGCATTTTTAGCTGCTGGAGGTCCGATGAAGACCAGCAGCACTAAATTCATCACCTTAAATTCCTCTTCGTTCCCAAAGAAAGTTTCAAACTGTAAACATTTCCTGACATGTTGCAACCCTAAGGAGCCACATCGAAACAAAGCCAAAACACATATTTAGTTTGCTAAAGTATTGAACTTCAGCACTTCAGCAGACCGAAGAAAGCGTGTGATGATCCAGACGTAACTTTAGAAAAGAAATTAAAAAGCTACGACCGTTTTAGGTAACGGGCTGGCAGAATATTACAGTTGTTTCCTTTACATGCAGAAGCAGCATATCAACCGGGAGAAAGTCCTAACAAGTTGTAACAAAAACTAAAAAAAGGAGAGTCAAATGCTATATAATAACCATATTATCTTTTTTTATATATTTATTGCAACTTGAAAGTACTATTATCAATAGCATTCATTTAAAGCAAACACAAACTGAAACATGTTATCCACAGATGTTGACATAAGTGAGAGGTCTTACTTGGAAAAAATATTTCCTCTCAGTTGGATCTTCAAGTAACGAGTGCACCAGCTCAACAAAGTTCACCTCAGACTCCTCCACCTGGTTTATGGTTACCTTAAAAAAGGAAAAGCAACAAACAGTTGCTAAGTTGAAAATTGCAGATGTGACTCAACAAACTGGGAGTCCTGGTTTTCTCACATGGTGATCCTTGGCTGTGCTGACCGGAGCTTTTATCCTGTCCAGATGTGGCTGAATGGTCTGCATGTCCACTGGGTGATCTCCTCGGCAGAGCTCCAGGACCAACTAGTTACACAATGGGTCATTTTACCTTTCGCAAAACGGTTACTACAGAGAATATAAACACGGATGTACAGGTGGTTTAAAATTAACTAAACAAATACAGTATGAAGAATGCTGTCGATGCTGATTTTATGCTTTATTTAAAAACAGCATCAACAACATGAGTGCAGTATTTATTATGCATTAAAAAAAATCAAGAAAAAAGAAAGAAAGAAAACAAAAACCCTCTACTGACCCTGGCCCTGAGGCCCAGGATGAGCTGAGCCCTCTGACTGTAGCTCATCAGCTCTGGGACCAGCTCCGTCACCATGGTAACAAACTCCTCTAGCATCCCATAGTGATCCACGAGTCCCCGCTGCACGACTTGCCACACTGCAGCCGACAGGAGCTGCAAGGGTGGGGCCAGGAGCCGCAGATAACGGACAGGGAGATCATTACCTGGAGACGAACACGACGACGTCAACAAATACGCCTCAGAATATTTAAAGAAGTTGTGTGAAATACACAACAGTTCAGCAAATAATTTAGAAACGCACTTGATGGACGTAAAAATCAATTGAATATGTGATCTTTACAATTAAAGAAATATTAGCTGCCAGTATGTATATTAATGAAAAGGAAAATAATGGTAATATTTGAGGCAATTGGCTCAAAATATGTTAAGACGTGTCATTGAAAACCACTTGATTTAATCCCGAAAACATATAAACACATCCAACAACACAGTGTAATGCCAGTAGTGGATTTACAGTGAGTATTCCTACACCTTGAACTTTTCCACATTTTGACATGTTACAACCACAAGATTGAGATATCGCATCATTTTTAACAGTTTATGTAATTGAAAATCCGGAAACCGCAGCATATATTTGCATCGACGGCCCTCTCACGACGGCACACCTGAGCAAAACCTAGTTCAACCAACTGTGTGTGTCAAATATTAAATTGACAAACTAATTTGTGTCTCCGTCACTCTGTGGCCTTTAACATTTTGGCACAATGTCATTAGTGTCAGCTGTTTGCTTAGTAAGCATCTGAAGTGCAAACGACACCTAAAGTGAAACGTGGTGGTGGCAGCGTCATGCTGTGGGGGAAGCTGTTTTCAGCAGAGACAAGGTTGCATGTCAGACTGGGCGAGATGATTACACAGAATAATCCCAGAATACCTTAGTCTGTGGCCAACAATGCTTCTTATAGACACACGCATGCGAGATTAATAGCATGTTAGACCTAAAAGCAACTGGAACTTAAAGCTTGCAAAACGCTTGTAACAAATAAAGGCAGGAGTTCAGCTACCAGCAGGACAATGACCCTTAACAAAGGTTTAGATAAAAGCATACTCATGTGTTGGTATGGCCCAGTCAAAGTCCAAACATAAATCCAATTGAGAGTCCTGGACGAGACCTTTTTCATAGAAGCTCTGCGTCCAGTGAGACTGAGCTTAAGCCATTCTGCACAGAACAATTGGCAGTTTCTTAAGTGCAAAGCCAGCAGGAAGAGCCTGAAAGGACTTGCAGACATGGTGGCGATGGAAGATGGTTTCTCCAAAGTCATGACCCGGTGGAGTCTGAATGCAAATGCACATCATGCATGTCAGCATTTGAACAGTGGAAATTTGACAAGCAATTGCACAATCATGCACAAAAAACCCAACAAAAATACACTGAAATTTGTGATTGTAACATGGGGGAAAAAAAAAGAGGAGAAAATATTCAAGAGCTATGGATGCTAGCAAGATGCATCCACTCATGATTGCATCCTGAGTCTACAACCTCCTCCGGAAGCCTGAAATGATCCATGTAGGATCATAAATGAACTCACTGTGGAGAATTACTGCGTAAAATAATGATATGACAGCATCCAGCACAAACTCCTCCGACTGTTGTGCTGATGGCTTCATAGAGCTGTTGGGCTTTTGGCACAAATATGGGAGGAAAGGGGGAAAACAGTGAATAATGCTGTGATCGGCATGGAAGGGAAGAATATGGCACACAAAATATTCAGCCAAACAGATGCATGACCCAAAGAGGGGTGGGAATAAAACAAGCATTCACCTCCCATCACTATTAGCAGAGATCGGGTTGTGTATTCATAAATAATATAAATGGAAGGATGAGAACAAAAGCAGTTATTTTACTCTATACCTGTGAATCTCGTAGTAACCAGTAGTCGCCAGCACAAAATCCAGCATAACAAAACAGTAAACATTTGGATTATTTTTGAGGAGGATGCACGCACCTCGGCTGTTTCCACTTTCCGCTCCGCGTTTTATTTCCATTTAGCAGCTGACCGAAAGGGGGGAAAAAATGCACGGCCCTGGATCTCGCCCTCGGGTTGTGGTTGCTACAGAAAATGAACGGGGAGGGAGAGAAAGGCACAGAGAGCAAGCCTTATGAAGATAGCTTTATAAATAAATCCAATTTTTTGGCTAAGTGTGTCAACCATCTGCGATCGACGACCCATGAAAAGGAGGTGCGCTTTTTCTGGACGCATGAAAAACCTCCTGAATTTCGTCTTGGACTCGGACTATGAGCAGAACAATGGTTCCTGGTCTCATCCGCCTCAGTCCAGATCATGGCAAACCCTCTTTCCTGGTTGGTTGACGAAGACCGGATCGACCAAGCAATTCTGCTCATTCACCGCTGGATGGCGCCAAAGGCTTTGTTTATGCCAGCTTTTATTAGCGTGCTTTAATTAAAGGCAATAAAAAAAGAGACACGATCCTCGAGCGAACGAGCTAAATGAGCTAGTTCAGAATAAATACCTAAAATAATTCATATTTTAATGTAAAAAAAACAACCTTGTTTGTTGTCTTTAGATAAGTGAGTTTTAATGAGGCAAGAAAAAAAACCCTCCCACTAACATTGAATAGTGATACTTTAAAAACAGAAGTGAATCTCAACACGCAAAAAACACAAAACTCTATTAGTGAAAGAAAATATATTTTGTTTTATTATTATCTGCTGTCTACTTTTAACTATCTGAAAAATTGACATTTTTTAGACATTTAAAAGTAACAATAGTAAACTGGGGAAATGATAAAACTAACTATACAACTCCTTAAAAAACTGAAAAGAAAATTCAGCAAATGAAGAACACACTTGTTTTTATTTTCGGTTGATAAAACACAACCTAAAAACATTTAATAACGTCACCATTTGTTTGGAGGTGTTAGAAACTATTTTCGATTTGAACCTAAAGCAGTCAATATAAAAGAAGGCCAGTATGCCTCCCAAGACACAACCACAAAGACAGCATCCAGAGCAGCCAGCACGAACAACAACGTCCATAAAAAGTTTTGCTGTAGTAAAAAAAAAAACAACATAAAATGCATACCAGTGCAGTTTCATACTCATACAAATGAAATGTGTTGTGTTGCTGAAAAAAAAAAGCATCCCCACAGCATGATTGCTGCCACCGTTTGTCAGCATGGCGACGGTGGGGTCAGAGTGTCCAACCATGTGACAAACTGACCAGGACTTCTTACGAAACGCGGATTAATAGAGTGCTCCGTTGTCCTCAATAATGTTCCTTTATCAGACCAATGACGGTTTGAGCCACATAGTTCGGATCCGGGAAAAAGGGTCGGAATTCCCATCATTGGTCCATTCACGTGTGTCAAGATGGAGGCCGACATTGAGGAGAAGCGTCTGGAAGACGCCGCCCACTCAAAACACACTGGCGGCGCTACGGGAGGCCGACGCGGAGGGAGGTCGACGAAAGCCTGGGAGAAGATAAAAGGCGTTCGGGAAGTATGGAAAACTTCTCAAGGACATCTTTGTGAAGATGAAAGAGAGAAAATAAGCACTGCAGCGAAATTGAATCACTGCTTTCCACCCGGACAGCTCCGACAAGTGGGAAACCAGAGAGAAGCTGGAGCAACAGCAAAACTCAAACTCAAATACATACATCAATAAACTACTTGTAGTTAAGGTGTCGTCTTTTCTAATTTGATGAGATGGTTACATGAAATCGCTAACTATTTAGCTTTATTTATCCACCCCATGGTGACACTGACACATGGTTATGGAAGCATCATTCTATGGAAACACAGAAGGGGAAAGAATAAAGTCAAAATTGTCAGAAGTTCACAGGAAGCTGGAGTTCAATCCAAGAGTTTTCAGAAAGATAAGCATAATCATCAAATACATAGATGTCCATAGCTGGAACATGATGTAAAAAAAGTGTATAAATGCATTCACAAGGCACTGCAGCTATCAGCAAAAAAACCCTCCTCCATGTTAATAACTATTGTCCATTTTTTACAACCCACCAAAAATGCACTGGATTACTGTAACTGATTATGAATCAAAGTTTAAATAAGAAAATACCGTGATAAAAATGAGCATAAAATTTAGAAATGTGTTTTTAAATACACTGATATGTTCAATCAGGGGCGATTGAACATGTCAGCATCCCAGCAGGGCTAAGACCCATAAGAAGATAATTTGTTGGTGCGGTTTTCTACTTATTTACATACATTCACAAACAAAATTAAGAGACATGTTGTCAGTAATTCATAGAATAAAACAATGTTCGTTTTACTCAAACATATAGAGTAAAATCAGAGAAACTTTTAATTTTTTCCAGAGCTGTATATACTCTGTTTGAAACTGAATCTCAAGACTACATCATATCTGCCAACATCTTCTAACATAGTTTCAGTACCAAACACCTTTCTATTCACAAACAGCCTGACCCTACCATTCTACACTGTTCTTTAGTTTGACCTTATTTAAGTGACTCCAGAGGTTTTGGCAATTAATCACAAAATAATACAATAGTCACTAATCAAACGTCAAAACAGCGCAACAAGAGTAATTAACTAGGCTATAAGGATCAGGATCAGACTAACCCATTATTGGTCCAAATATTTTGCACATATACATAATTTTGTACAAAACTACAAAATACTCTACAAATAAATAAAGCCAATGCTGTACACAATTCTATTCATAAATATAAAAATAATTCTAAATTATCTAAGTACTGCACTGTCACTTAAAATTGCCCATTGCAAAAATATCACTAAGCATAATATTTTTGTATTACAAATTGCCTTCTGAATAAAGGTGCTGATGATACAAGTCTGTTCTCTTAAAGCTGGTTAAAAAATCTACAATGGTCTTTCCTGTTTTCTTTGGAGGCTGATTTCTAGACCAAATTTAGAGGGGCCTGGGTAGTCAGTGTTTTTTTTTATGGAGACACTTGAAAAATAATTAAAAAGAAACTGAGCAATATTTCATTATTTATTGTTGTGAACCAAATAGCCACAAGTGTCTCCAGAGATTCAGGTTGCAGACCCTCATCTAGCAGATGGAAAGTGTGATCCTATCTCCATACAGCAGCTAAAAGTGCAACACTATAATTTTTAATTCATTAAATTAAATTTTATGACAGAGGCTGCGGCCGGATGAAATTTGACTACAGGCCATTTGGCCCCTGGGCTGGACTTTGGACATGTCTGACTTAAGGCAATCTGTGTCATGTGACTAAGCTTTAATAGTCACATGACATGTGATATAGATATAATATGTAGATATGTACAATTAGATATTTAAATCGACATCACAGTGGAGCTCTCGTGCCATTTCTTGACAATTTTGTACAGAAAACATAAAATTCAGTTTAGACATCAAAAAATGCGTAAATTTTATATTCTCATATCTAAACATGTAATTTTGACTATTCATAATGACCTTCGAGTTATCTTAAATTGTAATTACGGATGTAATACGTTGTTCGTTGTTCTGGGCCTGTCTAAGATAGTCAGTGTCTCTGTTCAGGAAAGAGAGGTCAATAGGGTGACCTTGAGCCACCTGGTGGACCAATGCAGTAACATCCACAGAATTTGCTGTTACTGTTGGAACAAGGAGAGTTTGAGGGATTTGAAGCAGTAGAGCAGTCAACTGCAGGGAATCATATGTTTTACTTTTATACATATGATTGCTGAGGTGGCGCTGTACGTCCTGGAGGGCAGATCTGTATGTAAATGAGACCAATCAGAGGCAGGTGATTGGCTCAACTGACACATCATCCTCAGCCGCAAAGTCAAAGCCCGAGTCACACGGTTGACATCAATAACAGGTGTTCTGACTGACAGATGTGCGCATGCGCATACCTTACGGTAATGCGCACATCGATGTCACGTCACATACTTCTTACTCAGCAGATTTTTAGAAATCCGTCATACCTGTAGAAGTTTCATCTTGTGTGTTTAATTTCTCAGAAGTTTACGGTAAATGTTATTTAATTAAGCTGCTATGTTAATCAAACATATTAACATAAATGACTTTTGCTGTTTCCAATATCGTTACCAAACTGTAAACAAGACATTAGTCCCGTTTAGCGTCACTATTAAAATACTGTTTGACTATAAATTTGGTCTTCCCCGGGATATTTTGTCCCTATAGCTAATCTACCTTTTTAATATTTTATTACTTCTTTAGAAAAATGCTCAGAATATGTCCTAAAAAAAGCACATGAATAAGGCTAGATGCTGACCGAAGCTGTTAGGCAACAAGCAGAAGAACAAGCGTGGAAATCACAAGATTTTTCTCATTTTTATTTTCATTCACAGTGAACTTTTGAGAAATAAAACATACAAAATGAAACTTCTACAGGTGTGACGGATTTATAAGAAACATAACAACCTGAGCCAATCAGGTGAAGGTGACTTCACAGTCCTATTTCCATACAGTATATGAATGTAGGCACTTTTACTTTTTCATCTGTAGGGTAATCTTTTAATGAAGTGGTGATTAACTCTTTCTTGCAGAGAGAGAAAGTTTTTATTTGATGGGTTTTGTCTCTACAAATACTGACATGAAAAATAAAACAAAGTGACCAAATTATTACAGAGGACCTGTCTCTATACTCTATACTGTAATGTAGATATAGATATGTATTTCTTCTACATATCTACATCATCTAGGAGAAATATTCTAGGTATAGTTCTACATTTGTGTCTCACAAACAGTTCCACCTGTTCTGTCAAGAGGAACGGACCAAAATCCAACAAACTAATGTGAAGAGTTTATAGAAGGAAACTCAAAGAAATACATTTACAAGGTTAAGCTAAACACTGAGGAAATATACGCAAACTTCTGATTTCAACAAACAAATCTGACACATTTCTCTGATTTTTGTGGCATTTAGCAAAAATAAATAATGTTAGTGAGATGAATAAAGTTTCACGGTTTTTGCATTTTCTTGGCTTGAGTAGTACAATTCAATGAGTTGCATTAACAAAGATGAATTAATGGTAGCCAACTGACACACTTTGCTTCTGACAGTGAAATATTAACTTAAAGTTTTTTGCAGACTGATGCAATGAAAAACATGTTCTGAAATTTGATTAGACTCATTTCTGTCTGCAGACTGATTAGTTGTAGAATAATGTTGATAGTTAATGCAGCAGCTCCACCAGGACTATTTTGAGTCACGATGATTAAAAGCTGTTTGGAGTGTTTAGTTTCGGCAGAATATTATCTTTCACTGAACCAAATGTAAGGTGAAACCTAAGTGTGGCTCAAGTTCAGGAAAAGTAAAACTACAATAAAATACTTTGAAGTTGATAGCTATAACATGACAATATGGGGGTGGGGGTGGGTGGGGGGGGGGCCGGTTTGAGTAATACTACTGATATGAGGTCCTGCAAGTCTGTAAATGATGCATACAGGCAAATATATAAATCAGTGATTCTTGAGAATAGGGACAGAACAGGTCCTATGGATAAAGAACAAAATTTGAATAAAATATGCACAAAATATAATTTTTTCAAATATCTGACTAAACTAACCTGGGTCATGTGACACAACAATGTATATTTTCCAGGTATTTGCTGAATATCTTTTTATTTTAAACATTGTAATCGGTGGATGATGCCTGTAAATGCCTTTGTCCAGGAGCAGAACTCAATACATTATAATAGTTTAAAACAATTAAAAAATATATTTAAATTATATATCATGACTATAGTCATATAAATAATTATAAAGGTATCAATAAATTGAATTAAAAATCATTTTTATATATTTTCCAACTCCATTGAA
>CAEGAF010014809.1:0-13754 GCA_903067075.1 Micropoecilia bifurca
GTGATCCTGAAACACCTGAAGTTCTCTCGCCCTCAATGCTTCTAACGCAGAAAGTTGGTGCCGTTCCAACACCACCTAGAGACTTTGAACTCAAAGACCTTTATAAGGCCCAGTGGCGGCAAGTTCAAGGTCTTGCGGATAGCTTTTGGAAAAGATGGAGACAAGAGTATCGTCAAACACTGCAGACCGGCTCTGAGCCCTTCACACTTCAGTTAAATAAATGGAGATGAGCCAACCTGTTATTCCATATCACTTTACAACTCACCACCAGGTAGTGGTCAGTGGACAGCTTCGCACCTCTTTCACCCGAGTGTCCAAGACATACGGCCACAGATCTGATGAAACGATGACAAAATCGATCATCGAACTGCGGCCTAGGGTGTCCTGGTGCCAAGTGCACATATGGACTCCCTTATGCTTGATCCATCACAAACACCCTTATGGTGTTTGTGATGGACAAACCGTGTTGAGCACAGAAGTCCAACAACAGAACACCACTCGAGTTCAGATCGGGGGGGCCGTTCCTCCCCACCACGCCCCTCAAGGTCTCACCGTCATTGCCCATGTGAGCGTTGAAGTCCCCCAGTAGAGCAAGGGAGAGTGGAGAGTGCCCCCCTGGAGGGGCACTCTCAGGTACCCCGTCTAAGGACTCCAAGAAGGGTGGGTAATCTGAACTGCTGACACCAGTCAGAACCCGTCCCCCCACCCGTAGACGAAGGGAGGCTACCCTCTCGTTCACCGGGGTAAACCCCAACATATAGGCACCAAGATGGGGGGCAACAAGTATACCCACTCCTGCCTGGCGCCTCTCACCTTGGGCAACTCCAGAGTGGAAGTACTCTGGTTCTGGAACAGTCTCTCAAGGAGACTGTTCCAGAACCAGAGTGTCCAACTCGAGGCGAGGCTGACTATTTCTAGCCGTAACCTCTCAGGCTTGCACAATAGCTCCAGTTCCTTCCCCACCAGTTCCTTTCCCCCCAAGAGCCAGCTTCTGTAGCCGAGGATCAGACCGCCACGGTTCCCTCCCTCGGCTGTCACCCGTAACACATTGCACCCAACCCTTTTGGCCCCTCCGATAGGTAGTGAACCCATTGGAAGGGGGACCCACGTCTCCTCTTCGGGCTGAGCCCAGCCAGGCTCCATGGGTAAAAGCCTGGCCACCAGGCCCTCGCCATTGTGCCCCACCTCCAGGTCTGGCTGCAGAGTGGGGCCCTGGTGACCCGCGTCCGGGAGAAGGAACGCCAGATCCAAAGTTCATCTCCATCATAAAGGGTCTTCATAAGGGGTCTGTACCAAACTGTACTGCTGAAAATTCAACAGTTGAAGAAAGCCAGTAGTGAGACGCTTTTATGCCTACCTAAATGACTTGCACAGAAACATAAAAATAGAAGAACCCTAAATAACAAAAATAATAAATAATAAAATAATAATAATAAAAATTGATTTGGGGATAGTTTCACTGTAAGTTTACCTTGGAGCAGAAAGCTGACAATTTTTCTCCCTACACCGAGAGGGCAGTGCAGAAAAGCAGGTGCTACCATATGGATGCTACTACAATTCATAGTAGCTACACAGGCACACCCACTAGAAGGGAACAAACACACCCTTGAGGAGGCTCCCAATATCCATTATAACACTCCCATTCTATTGGGTGGAACGTTGCCAGACAGTGGTACGTTTTTGTTTTGAGAGAGCAGTGAATTTGTATGCGAACAGAGAGGTTTGCGAGTGGAGAGTTAATCCATGCAGAGAGAAGAATTGCATGTGAGGAGAAAATCTGGACATGAGCACAAAGATTTGAGAGAGCACAAAGAATATTTCAAAGAGAGCAGAAGTTTTTAGTGCAAGCATTACAAGTTTTGGGAACATAGAGATTAAATTCTGTTTTTAAACTGAAAATGTGTGCTCTTGACCTATGGCAGTAAAATTCCCCCATAGCCAGAAAGACTGTGAATTAATTTTGTATAACTGCTGGATTCAAAAGGGACGTCAAATAAAAGTCAAAACAACGCATATGTTTGTACTGAGAGTACAATCACTGTCGTGTACTGCAGGAAAGACACTTGCTACTAGCAATCACGGCACACCACAAAATGTAAACTATTCTTCTGATAACATAGAGTTAGATTCCACCAATATTTCGTCATGGTAAATTCTAAGAAACAGATGTTATTTAGAGAACTGTCTGTAAATCTGACACAAGTCAAACAAGTTACCCAATCTATGGTGTGTTTAGAAAAAATCTTCTGAAGGACATTTCTTTCACAACACTTGGTCCCTGGTAGTAATGAGCTCATGGGATTCATCATAGATACTCACACTGCACATTTTCTTGTAGAATGACATGGAACTTTTTATTTAATAATAAACATTTGGTTGCACTTTTGCTCTAGAGGAATTATATCAGTTGCGAGTATACTTAATCCAAGGTGCAAAGTCAGCTTACTAATGATTTGAAATTGGGCTGCTTAAATTGCTGATAGAAAGCAACAGGCACTATCCTTGACAACTGTAACCATGTCAAGGTCAAGGTTAAGGACAACAAATATCTTTTCTATTAGTTGTCAGCTTTTTATCTGGTAATCATATAGCTTCGAGACCTTTGCACAGCTGACAGTGAGAACAGTTGACTGCACGGTTTAAATTGCTTAGAAAATATATTTAACAAATGAGTTTCAAAGTTTAGCTTTTTGTTTTTATAAAATTTGTGGCATTTATGGTGCCTTCATGAGTCAAGACACATGTCACAGGTAGCTACAACAGTTAACTGTTGGAATGGCCAACAGTTAACTAAGATGAAAATGAAGTGCAGATTTATTGCTTTTTTGACTAAAAATCTTTTTCAGATTCAATCCTATTGCTGTGCATTGTATTGCTTTGGCGTGTGTTTGGTGTGTAAAACGGCTGCCTCCTACAGACCTATTTCCTCCATAATTTCTGTCACGTGTCTTTGTCCAAGCAGCCCAGGAAATTTTCTGTTGTCTGGTATAAATGCTATTTGAAATACTACAACATTTCTACCTAACAAAACTTAATTGTCATTTTTGGCCAATTGAAAACACAGTTATTGCCTATAGCAAAATAATACAGTAAATTGCCAAAAGTATTTGCTTGCCTGCCTTGCCTCATATATGAGCTTAAGTGACAACCCATTCCTAATTCTTAGTGCTCAATATGACCACTGCATCTGACGCTTTGCATTACACTCAAAGATTAAACTCACAGTATCAGACTGTTGTTATGGTAACAAAACAATCTAGCTATAAAGATTGTTCTTTGAACTTTTACAAAGTAAACTTGCCAGTTCCTGAACATCTTAAATTTAAATGTTAAACAATTTCAGATTTTTTCATTTATGTATGCTGAAACAATTAAATCAAATTTAGAAGCATTGATAGTCTTAATAAACAAATGTTACGTGTATATATCTGTGGTCTGTGATTAAAGTGTTAGCATTCATGAAGGCCTGAGGGGCCTTCTGGAGCTGCTGACTTAATTTAGATTAAACAAATTAAACAAACAGTTTTGATTTGTTGTTTTTAAGACTCTATAGTAAGTTTCTATAGTTTAAATAGCATTTCACAAGTGATGTTTTCCCGTAACACATTAATTACCCAGTAATATTTTTACATTTCCTGTCAACTTAACATCTTTCAATACAAAGCCCCGACCACCGGGCTTCGCACTGGAAAAATCAAAGAACACGATCCTTGCAGTGCTGCCTGCTTTGTCCAGATGGCGGTAGGTTTGTTGAAACAGGTTTATGATGGGATCATCAACTCCATCTCCATGGCGATAAGCAAACTGTTTCAGGAGACCTTTCCTGCCGACAGCCATTACCATCTTCAAAAGTTCTTATCAATTTGAAGAAGCTTGATGAGGTATAACATTTGGTTTCCCTTTGGGATTAATAAAGTATTTTTGAATTTGAATTTGAAATAAACCCACAGCAGCGGTTCAGCAGCCCAGAGTTCTGGGGAAAGCCTCTAGCCCAGAACTCTTCAATGCACTGCAGTCAGTTCTCAGATAGCCCTTATACAGCCATGGAAGACATCGATTTGTTTTATTTTTATTGCTCAAATGTGGACATGTTCTGAAGTTATCCTACTCAGTTGCACATTCCTTGGATTGGAGGATGCTGTTAACAATTACTTCCTGGTATTTTTATGCTCCAACTTTCACTTTATTCATTTTTATATATTTTATTTTTGTGTAAGTTTAAGTAGTTTGATTATTTTGCAGGTGTTGCACCAGAGTTTCCCTGCTGGTACAATAAAGAATATTTCTATTATATGATATTCTATTCTTCTAAAATAGCGAGATGTAATTTCTCATAATTAAACAGTTAAACAGCACATTAAAATGAACTAGAAAGAAACTTGAAGAAAACAAGCATCCTATAAAAAATAGCTCAACTCTCTCTTCTTTAATTTCAGAAAAATAATAATTCTTGTTCAGTCTCACAGATATGAGTCACAGCATAACATATAGAAGGCCTCAAAGTGGGGCTCAAAACTCCCCCACCACAAGGAGGTAGCGATCTGCTGCAGATCTATAGCCGAGTCTGGAGAAGTTATCACTACGAAATAGAGCGAAGCGAGGCTGGGTAGCGTAGAGTAGAGCTGAGCTGATGAAGTAGAGCTAATGAAAATGGGCATAACTCTGTCTTCTTTTCAGAAGACAGAGTTCTTCTGAAAGGAAGAACTCCTTTCAGAAGAACTCTGAAAGGAGTTCTTCCTGTGTCTTCTTTGCACATCAGAAGATATGAGTCTTCTGATGAGCAAATCAGAAGACTCCATACTGGTATGGAGTCTTCTGATTTGCTCATTTTCTCCTTTGTACATATAGCAATTAACACTTTGTTTCTGCATGGGAGCTAAAAAACTTTCCAGAAACAAAACACTAATGAACATCTGAACCTTACTTTCCTTCCACGACAATTTCCTGTTTAGACTGTAATAAGTAGATAAACACAACTTTAATGCACATTCTCTTTTGGCTTTTTTTGTGTATGTATTGCAGGCTTACTAAATATGCCACAGAAGTCCAAGTCTGACTGAACAATAAAGTCAAAACTTTTGGCCTAGTCCAGTCCAAATTTTGAGTTGGGCTCAGTCTATAGATCTAAACTCTCGCATAAAGTGGATCTTTAATTAGTAATTTGATAAAGCATTTGAAGCCACTGTGCACCTGGTACCATCGATGTGGCATGTTCTATTTATGATTTGCTAAAACAGTCAGGCAGACTGTAGGCTTAAAAAGAAGAGTCAGACTATTCTGAATAAAATGAGTTTGTTTTCAAAAGTTATTGTGTGAAGTATAAGTACTAACTTGCTAATGACTCAATATCGTTACTTGATATCAACTAGTATTTAAACTGAATTTCTTGTACTTGGTTGGGAAAAAACTGTTATCCGGACACGTTTACAAAAAATGCCAACAGCGTACCCCACTCCACAACACACCCCCACCATTAATAGTTCACAGAGCTGACAAGCCAGATCATCCACCACAGTGAAGCCACACAGCTGCTCTCTGCTGAAATCCAGCAGCCCCTGAGCTGGTGGACCAGATATTGAAGCCATGAACCAAAATCCAAAATCTGAGTGATCCCGGGAGAACCAAAACCCCAACCCCAATCAACGCCTGAAGACCTTACGCCAGTCCAGACAGACCACTCCTCTGCCCAGCCTCCAACCCCAAAACGGGGTGTGGGAAATCTCCAGGCTTTTCCTGTCTTCATCTGCTCAAATGTGGTGTTGATGCATGTTTTTATAGAGTTTATAGGAACATGGGAGATTAGCTGGACCCTCCCCCCACATCCTTCCCCCTCAGCCAGAACCCTCCATGTCTACCAACCACATTGGGAAATGGGAGCAGGCAAGTGAGACTGTTTGAATAGAACCCCCTCTGAATGCTGCCTTTTCATTCTCAATAAATGAATGCTACAGTTTTAGGTCTATGTTGCAATTCAACCATTAATAGGGGCCCATGAATGTCTGGAGGGGCCTACCGGAAGACTGACTTTTCTTTGCCTTGATATTCCTCAGTCTTACAATTTTAGATCTCTGAGGTGCTAACATCAAAAATTATGTAGGTAAAAAATCTGAGCTTTTTTGATCTTTATAGCAGTCTGCAGTCAAGTTGCTATGGAGGTTTAACAGACATTATTAAGGTTTATTTAATAAATGTGCTAATTTACTAACATTAGCTTATTTAATAATATACTTAATAACCAGTGAAGTATGGCCTATGGTCTGTTTAACAGCTACAGTCTCAGATCAACACAGCCCTCCAGCTCTGACAGTAGCAGCAACTTTTTGGGGAAATATAGGCAACATTTGCTTTGCAGTGCCCCGCATAATGACAATGATAGAGTATGGTTCGATTAAATATTAGATTCTTGATCAATATGAGTTGCTGCTATGATGTTGTGCAATGTTTGAAGATTTTGTTCAATGTGCCTCTTTTTAACTTTGAGCTCCTGCCCCTCCAAACGTCTCTGCACGGCCCTGGTGAGAAACGCAGCCATCCGAGACGGTCTCAGAGGCTATTGCTTTTCTACATTAAGAAGAGCTTGGGCACCTGTTCATAATGCCTTCTGAACGCCTCCATTGGAGGTGTTTCAGGCATGTCCCACTGAAAGGAGGTGCAGAAGAAGACCCAGGACATGATGGAGCGATTATGTTTCTTGACAAGCTTAGTAACAGCATGGGATTCCCCTGGAAGAGCTGACCTTAGTGGCTGTGGACCAGGAAGTCTGGACCGCTCTGCTTAGGCTGCTACTTTCGCAGCCCAACCTCAGAGTAAGTGGATGGATCAATGGATGGATGGACAGACGGACGGATTGTTTAATAAAAAGGGTCCATTTGGAATGTGAGTATTTGACTTGAAATTTGTAATATTTGATTGGATTGACTGTTTTATAAACAGCCTTGTGATTAAGTGTACTGTGAATTAGCTTTGTATAAATAAATTGAATTGATTTGAATTAAAAAAAGTAAACCTGTTTCTCTTTGAAATAAAAACATTGTACTACTCATCTTGAGTTAAAGTAATTTCAGCTAGACCCATACTCACACTTTTACTTACTAAGTGCAGTGGCAATCATTTAAGCATACAGTTCTAAATGAATAAATGATAAATTATCAAGTTACAACAATTCCAGTCAACAATATAAACAGCTGCTAAGACTTGATGTACCGGCAAAATTACTGATTGTGTGTTTAGGGAGAGTTTTTGTAAGTCATCTCAAAAGTACAGATGACAGAGTATTGTCCAATCTTGGGACAAACTAGGTTTGTCAAAGAAATGTATTAGATATGTGCAGAAATATTAAAACGTCCATCCCATCCATCCATTTTCTTACACCCTTTATTCCTTAATGGGGTCGGGAGTATGGATGGATGGAAGAAGAAAGAAATATTAAAACGTATGTGTTAATAAATCTCTGTCTTCTTCATAGTGAACCTTGCTGCTATGACTTTTTTGCTACCTCACATGATGTTATAAATAAGAAGCCAGATGTCCTGAATAGACACGAATTTCTGCTATTTGATGTGTACGTCTATTTTCTCTCACAGATAATTTTGCAAAGATGAACAAATAAGGTCAGATTCTTCTGATTTGATTATTTAAATTAGCTACCTTATTTTAAAAAATCGACATATGTCTTTATGCCTCACACGCTAACATATGGAAAGTTGTAAACATTTATATCAGTGCAAAGAACTCTAACAATGATGTGTCCATTTCTGTGGAGATTGCTGTGTTACAAGGTCAAACAAACTGAAGATCATTATCCTATCTTTGGTGTTTACAACTGTCAAGGCTAAACCTGGTGATAATAGGAATTCAATAAACACTTTAGCAACTTGACCTCATAAAACCTGGCAAAACATTTTTCTCTCTTACACTGCAGTTTTAGGTTGGCAATAGCTAATTTTCCTAATTTACCAGCAGATTCAGGTCGTTTCTGGGTGACTGCTGAGTCACACATGTGCACAGGCATGTGAATATGCACGTGTTTGCATAGCTACAACAAGTCTGGTGCAGCTACAACCAGACAGTGACCTTGAAGAATAATGAAATTAATTTACTTAATATAAATTATTATTCATGAATTGAAATAAATGTCATAAAATAAAATTGCTCTCAATCAGTATTATAATAAAGGTACAGATAGATCAAATTTAAACTATCCAGGCATAATTGAGCAAACATAACAGGAAAAAAAAGTTACTTCAATTGAAAATAATCCTAGGGTTTAACATATGAATTTAGGACTGGGATACATTTTTTGCAGAGTTGCAGAAATTTTTTAATATAATTTGTTCACCAATTTGCACATACAATACTACGGAAAGACAAACAAACAGAGGTTATTTGATTAAGGGCAAATAGATAAAATTTAAAGGGAAAGCATGGTGCCACAATAGAAACAATAAATATTATTAACTGCATTTATTCTCGTTGATTACTATCGCCTGCCACGCTGGCTCATAACAATAATATTAAAGTCTTTTTCAAATGTGTCCAGTAAATACTCTAGTGCAATGGTACTCAACCATTTTATTACCGCGGAAAATTTTGCTGCGGCTCGCTAATTTCTGAATATACCAAATTTGGGTTGTCTTTGCCCTTTTATCTCAGCCTGTGGTTTTTTACCTGACTGGGAACGAGAACAACCTGTTGAATGTGACAGGTAGCCAATCAGAAAGCGCGGTGACGTCAGAACAGAGAGGAATCCCAAACAGCTGACATATGGCAACTGAGTCTGGTGGATATCGGAGATCCTATGTGGAAATGTTTATTATTATATGTAAAGGTCATTATTATATATGTTTATGTTTATTCAGTTAAAAATGTTAACTATGAAAAAATATATTCACCTCCAAATCATAGTGCAGCAAACAGAGCAGCTGCTCCCGTCGTCTTTCATCCACCGCCTTTTCTTTTTGTTACATCTTTTATCTCTTAAAATGACTCCACAAACTATCACCATTGTTTCTACATCGTCATCCGTGTTTGGTTATTCTAAATTCCCGCCATGTTGGGGGTTTTACTGGATTTTCTTCTGGAATCGCGATGTTATACAGATAGAGAGGCGCCACAAAAACGAACATTTCACTTTTGTGAACATTTTAACTCATGATAATGACTAACGGAGCCCTGAGCTTGTTTCTCTGCAACGAGACGGTTCCATCTGAAAGTGAAGAGAGACGATGACACCTGAAGTGTTGTTTATATCCACAGCCTGCTTGTGGCAAGCAGTTTGAAGCTTCACTGCCTCATTAAGAGCTGGTCGCTACCTGTATTTTATGCAGAGCGGCTTGTAATGTGTGTCTCACCTACCGGTCCGGGATGAATCCATCCTCCTGTCTCTCTGCGCCTTTTCCCTTTGCAAAGAAACTTTCCAAAGACATCTGACCTGTTTCTTACTCATTCTGTTTATTGTGGGCTCAGTGTTGGCGCGCAAGTAAGGAGAGAATCAAAAATAATTAAATATTTCCGTTTAGTGTATTATTGTGTATTATTGTATTATTGTGTATTATTACTCAAATAATACACTAAACGGAAATATTTAATTATTTATTGCGCGGCCCGGTACCAATTGGTCCACGGACCGGTACCGGTCCACAGACCGGGGGTTGGGGACCACTGATCTAGTGGAGTAAATTTCATCTGTGTAACTGAATTATCGCTAACATAAACCATGACTTGATAAAACATCTTCTCTACGAGGACATTGATGATATATTTTGATAAATATTTAGAGATTTTTCCTTATTATTTATAACCAAATGTAGCCGTTAAACTTTATATTTACAACTTTTTTTGTAGTATTATTTGATTTGTTTACGACTCAGTGGCAGAACCTTTCTGTTCCATTCTTGTTTCTAACCGGCAATATAAACTCTGCTGCGTGAATTTCCGGTTACGTTTCGCTCGCGGACATGACTGCACTCTTCGTACAAAAAGGGTTACTGCTAGCTTGCTTAAGTCAATCTGATTAAACAATCCGTTAGGGCAACGACTTCATGCAGAAATGAGTACATTGGCGCGGAAAAGGTTCTACGCTAAGCTGCCTGTGTGGATAGTGGAGGATCATCACCATGTAAGGATGTTTGTCTTGGTCAGTGACTACAGAACCAACATGGAGCTGGTCGAGTAGAGCCAGACGTGACAGCAACAAGCTCAGTACAAGTAGCTGGACTGTTGAAATACAAATCGCATCTTTATTCTTTACTGACCGCTATCCGAAAGAAATTGAATAAGATTCTCTCATATGAATAATGACAAACTGAATGATATTCAGTCCTGAAGAGGAGAACAAAAACATTAAAAAAAAAAACATTAGTTCAGGCTAATTTACAGATTACCCATTTAAATAATTACTTCAATAATGTCTGGAGAATAATGCAAATGGACTTTACTGTCGCCCCGTGACGAAATTGAACTCCATCAGAACCAAGTGACGGGGATATGGAAGCTACATTTGCACATAATAGTAAAAATCAGATGGGAGACTGTAAGAAAGGAAGTAAATCCCACCAATACAACAAGCATATGGTTTTTATTTAAATATATAGGTCATCTGTACAATTAACAAATAGCGAAAGATTAGAGTAATATATATTTTTTTGTTTTGATAAATGTTATAGTAAAACAATATTGTGTGTAAATTCTATATATTGTTGCAGGTGGTCCATCACATCTATCGAGCCATTGCATCAAGACATCTTCCACTCAACAACATCCGATTGGTTCATTTAGACTCCCATCCTGACCTTCTTATCCCTGTCAACATGCCTGCTGACACAGTATTTGAAAAGGAGAAACTCCTCAGGTAAGAGCAGCAGAATAATACATTGTTGTTTTCACAGTTGGGAGAAATAAATTTAAATCTGTTGGTACATTTCAGTGCAACAAGAAGTAGTAGAAGAAAAATACACAGATTCCTTAAAGAATCCTTTTATGAAACGGGACAGAAGGCAACAAAACTACTGCAACAAAAATAAAAATAAAATGAAAATAATTATTATGCAATCAGTTTGTTCAATAACTCACCCAGATACAGTAATATTAGGATGTAGTTTAGAACATGTTGACAAAACTTTTCAAACATACTATAAAACATTATTGGCAAAACCGAAATAAAGATTTTAAAATATTTCTTGATTGATTAGATTAATTAACAATTGGACAATGACAGAATAAAAGTTTAACAAAGCCCCGTATAAAACAGACTTGATGCTAGCGGTAAAAAGATTACATCAACAAAACACCCAGTACAGACGGTCTACCATCTGGGTAGTATAAGGCTTTTGAAGAATTGTCTTCATATTATGAAAGTCATTAAAATGGACTCTAGTAAAAATTACAATACCGCCATCATTGTCTCAAGCATTTATAAGAGTTATGCCCGAAAAGGCAATAATAAAACATTATGTAACTTGTATAGACCTATATCATTCGTGAACCAAGATTACAAATAATATGCTTCTGTCATGTCCAATAGGCTGAAGGCAGTTTTCTCAGAGCTCATTGATGAGGACCAAGCTGGTTTTGTCAGTTACCAACAAACTCAGGACAATGTAAGACAGTGGTGCCCAAAGTCGGTCCTTGAGGGCCGGTATCCTGCATGTTTTAATTCTCTCCCTGGTGGTAGTAACAACCATTTTAATATTCTTCTTATGCATCTAATGAGCCATCATTTGATCCAGGTGCGTTAAACCAGGGAGAGAACTAAAACATGCAGGATGCCAGCCCTCAAGGACCGACTTTGGGCACCACTGATGTAAGACATTTGATTGAAACCAGGGCAAGATTGCTGCACCCATGTGAAGTGTAGCCCACTTAGAGCAAACCTCTGACATACAAACAAAAATGGTGAAGGTGGTGATGATCACAGAGCTACCTGAGACATTTGATGAAGCCTTTTTGCCTGTTCAGCCAACATTAAGACATAGAAGACAAGACAAACTCAAAACTCATAATACTTGCACTCATACTTTCACATATTCTCTGTATTCTCTCAAACATTTCTCTTCACACTCAAAATTCTCTCTGCTCAGATAAAGACTCCGCTAGCAAACCTCTCTGCTCGCTTGCAAATCCTTTCCTGCTCTTGCTCTTAAAAAAGTACCGTTGCCTGACAACCTCTCAGCCAATAAAATTAAAGTGTTATATTGGGTGTTTGTTTCCTTCTAGTGGGTGTACCTGTGTGGCTGCTATTGATTGTAGCAAGCTGCTACAATCAATGTAGGTATTGTAGCAGGTTGCTACAATACAATAGGTACAATACAACAGGTATTGTAGCAACCTGCTACAATACCTACAGTTTTCTGCTCTGTTACAACTTGGAGACAAAGATTTTGCCCATGCAGTCTGAGATCAGTAACTTTGTGTTGACTTACATGACGTACAGCAAGTGTGTTCTCTTCCTCACTATCTGCCAGAGGTGTCCTACTGAGCAATTACTAACAACTTTCTGATCTCGGGCAGGAGTTCGCTCACCCAACCAAAGAAACCTTTTTTGCATGCAGTCGAACAGATGCACACATTTTGATTTGGCACTTGTAAAAAACTGAACATGTGCCTGATTTGTTTGACTATCGTAGAACAAGTTTATGTTTTAATTAAGTGTAGACTTCTTAAGAGGTGTGAAGATGTTTTAAAATGTTTTGACACTTTTTACATATGTGACAGTTTGGCAAACCTCAAGACCTGATCTCTGAAAAACTGGCACAAGACAAATAAGGAACTAAATCATCACACCAGGGACGAATCTCATTTAACTGAGTTTTAGACTGGTACATTTGTTTTTAGGAAACTTTAAAAGGAATCATGCCTGTTCAAAGGGTTGTGTTTTTTCTCCTACCTTCATTTTGCTGAACCTGCTCAAATATATGGACACTATATTTTTCTTTTGTCTTTTAGTGAGCTGAGTATAGAAAACTGGATAATGCCTATGGTGTATGCTGGTCATCTGAGCTACATGGTGTGGCTGCATCCTTACTGGTGTCAACAGATCAGTGAAGGAGAGCACACATTCAATGTTGGCAGAGACTCATCTACTACAACCATCAGGTAAGATAAACATAGATGATAAATGGTTATTTTTGTTGAAAATACTTATCACTAGGTAAGTGTAATTTCAGCAGTGCTTAGCACTGCTGAAATTACACTTGCAATATCTGCATAGAGTATTTACAATAGGACAGCAATGTTTTGAGGATTGTAGAAGAATTTTTTTTAGCTTCAAGTTGTGTACTTTACCTTTTTAAGTTGCGTATCTTTAAGCTGTGTATCTTTCTGTTATATAAAGGCATCACTCACCTGGTCTTATTTCACAATTAATACTTAATAGTAGGGATGTGCCAGTCAGGTTTTTTTCTGCCGATACCGATACCGATCACCCCTGAGGGCCGATCGCCAATTCCGATCCCCGATACGATCACATAATTATTATTTATTTATTTTTTATCATAAACACTACTGTTACATTATGTGGAAAAAGGAACCATGAATTCACCTTAATTTAGACAAAAACATGTTTTTAATAACCTTTCCAAGAAGAAAACTAAACAAAACATGCATTGTGCAAAGTGTACTGCTACCAATAATACTATCTTTAACAAACTGATAACATATGAGGCTTTGAAGAGGCTAAATTAATGCAAAGAGCCAAAATAAAACTTCTCAACATTGCCAAAAAATTCAAGTATAAAACTTAACATTCAAAGGCAAAA
>CAEGAF010014822.1:0-48524 GCA_903067075.1 Micropoecilia bifurca
TTTATTTATTTATTTATTTATTTATTTATTTATTTATTTATTTATTTATTTATTTATTTATTTATTTATTTATTTAAGGCATTTCTAGATTCTGTTGTGAAAAGGCATCCGGCAGCGCCCTCCAGTGGTCTGAACGAGGGTTTAGCCTTACTTGCCTTTTAAAACGTTTAAAAGTGAAAGATCTTTTCCCACCAGCCCTGCAATCCAAGAAAGTGGATACTTTTACCATTTACTGTTAATGAAGACGTTCATGTCTGAGTTTTTCTGTCGAAAAAATGGTACTAGAAGAGGACATGAGAGTAAAAGTGAAGCTGCCGCAAGTACTTCTCTCTTCTGGCGTCGACGTATTATAACCTCGACACTATCAGGAAGTCCGGGCGTTTTTTCCTCGGTGATTCAGATCGAAAACTTTTTTTAGAAAGGGAAAAGGTCGGCTTTTAGCAATTAGTTATGAGGTGTCATATCTTTTAAGGGTCACCGATCATTTATTAATGTCGTTTATTAGACAGTTTTAAACACGAAACTCACTATTTAGGTCGTCGTTGTTCACCCGGAACACCTGGATTTTTATTTAAGAGAGATGGATGTTTCTCACCTCACTGAAGATGAAATGGCAGAGATAAAGAAAGACGTGAGTACGATAAATAGATGATCAGCTGGCATCAGAATAATAAAGAAAAAAAGTTTTTGAAAACGAGGCGAGCGGCGTGGAAACAACTTGACTGGCACCGTTTTGTGAGCTTTGTTTGGATTAAAAGGCCCATTAAATGAGGAAATACTTCACCACACCCTCTGTGTGTTCATGTAAACACCCAGTCCTGTCAAACAGATAATAAATAGAGATACACTGTACAACATTATCAGTTAGGTATTAGAAATGTTGTTAGGATTGACAACTATAGGGCTTTTCAAATGTTTCCATACCTCTTAGACATTTCCATAAATGTTTACATTGTAGCCACATATTTCTGTGAATTTTATTGGGATTTTATGGAATAGACAAACATAAAGTAATACATACTTGTGAAACTGATGGAAATTTAGATATTTGTCTTGCCCTTGCATAATAATAGTAATAGCTCGCTACTGGATTAAGGTCTGGACTTTGACTGGACTATTCTAGCACATGGATCTGCTTCGGTGTGCATCGCTCCATTGACCTGGCTGCATGTTTAAAGTCCTTAGGGGATAGAAGGTCAACCTATGACCCAATCTTCTCTGTCGTGACTGAAGAACGGCATCCCCAGAGTACGATACCGCCACCTCGTATTGCTCTGTGTCCCAAATCGGATATTCCTTTAGTAAAAATATTAAACAAACTTCGCTCATTGTTGGTAAAGCAATGAAAATGGCGCTGCAGAGAAGGTGGAAGAGAGGACATGAAAGTTAAAAATCACCCACCCCGTTACATGAAGGCCAAAGGGTTAAATTTTTATTTAATCTGACCAGAACAACTTCTTCCGTGTGTTTATCATATCTACTTTTATAGCTCATGGCAATTTAGAAACGACAAACAAAAATCTTTCAGCGACGTTGACTTTCCCCTTCCATAAAGTCCAGATGTATCAAGTTCCTAACCAATAACTGTCCTGTCTGCGACTCTTCTAGAGTTATCAGGGGCTTTTTGGCTGATTCTCTGATTAATGCCTCTCTGCCTGGCCTGTTGGTTTTGAAGCAACACTCTCTTCAAAGCTTGTGATATTGTTTCATAGAGTAACCCTGTTAAACCTCCACTTCTTTCTACCTGACCTGTCTGCTGTGTTGCTTGATCTTCATTATGCTGTTTGTTCAGAAATGTTCTCTGAGATCCCTGGGGCCTTCACATAACAGCTGGATTTGTACTGAGTTGACCACTAAGATCCCATTCAAAGTTATGAATCTTTCTGCTTTGTTGTTAGATATTGTTATTACATGATTTCTCTTGCGTTCCCAGGTGCTGATCAGACTGCGGCATTACCTCTGTGACAAGATCAGAGCAGACCGCCACCTGGACTACCTGCGTTCCCGGAGGATCCTGACCCGGGACGATGCAGAGGAGATAAGCTGCCGGACCACGCAGACCAAGAGGACGGCAACGCTGCTGGATATCCTGGCTGAGAACCCTCGGGGTCTGGATGCTCTGATTGACTCCATCCGGGAGATGCGCTCCCAAAACTTCATCATCACTAAAATCACAGACGAAGTGCAAAAAGCAAAAAACGAGAAGATCGAATCTCTCAGAGGTGAGTCGGTTTTTGCATCGATCGAATGTGTGAAACGTTCTTTAACCACTCTTCTTCTCTATTGTGTTCTCTGTCAATCAGCTGCGGGGGCCTCCAGTTCGTCCTCCGACAGCAGCTTCAGCACTCTGACCACAACCACTGACCTCCCCAACACCTTTTCAAACAACTCCACCCTCCTGTTCCACCCAGACGGGGAGCGAAGCCCTTCCACTTCAGACCTGGCCGGCTCTCTCGACGTGCCTTCGTTACAGAAGTGCGGAGACCTGCCCTCCGCGGCCGGGGCCAGCCTCGGCGTGGCTCCCTCCTCGACCTCCTCCAGTCTCCCCAAGCCGGGGGACCCTGGGGCTCCTCCGCTGCCAGACGAGGTCATGGCAGAGTCGCCCTCCAACATAGACGCCACATCGCCGGGGTGCACCAGCAGTGGGGGAGATCCCAATTTCCAGCCTCTCCGGTCGCGCTCGCTCACCCCAACGTCACACATCCCTCAGTTCACTTCTCTGTAGGACACTTCTCATCCAGGGACAGACCGTTTAACTCAATAAGCACAGCTATTGTCTCTTCTTGTTACTCGTGCCTTCTGTTTGGCAGAACACGATGTATTTGAAGCTACATGTTACCACTAGGCATGGGCCGCTGTGAGGTTCTCATCATGCTACCTACTCAAGCATTTTGAAATTCATAACGTGATCTAAGTACTTTGATGTAAACAAATAGTTTTACCATCATATGCTGCTAAAATAATGTAACATGTTGATGTTTTCTAACTTGTTCTTCTGATTTTAATACATACTCTTGGGTAGAAACGTAGAATGAACACCTGCTAAAAATAGATGTAGTTTTCAAGTGCTTATGTTACACCTTTTTGCAGTTTCTCCTTTCGTGCAAGAGTGCAGTTTTAAATCATTTTTACTGTAAAGAGTGATTTCCCACCATGACCGGACATGTTTTATTGCCACTTAGACGATCTAAGAGCTGGCAAATCTGGCTTTTCTAGCAAGCAGCCTTCCTTCAGCTAAAGGCAGTGAGCAGCAACAGGAGGGGGTGGGGAAACAAATCCCTGCACTCGCAGCCTGAGAAAACCTCATACACTCAAACACTTTGTCTGGTGCTAGATTAAAAGGATTTTGAATTAAAGGAGAACTTTTGTCATGTCTTGATAGGATTTATTCAGCTCTCACACCTCACAGGGTTACTACACGATCTGAAAAAAATATGCATTTTGATCTCAGTATTTTCCAGGTCTAAAAAATTGTGGAAATAGAAAAAGGGGCATGGAAGAAAATGTGTATTTTCAGATTAAATTCTCTTGTCTGTTCTTTCCTGTTTTCCACCTTTCAAATTCTCTCATTTAAATCATCCCTTGCTTTTAATCTTGTATCCTGGTTTCCTCACTCCTTCCTTTAAATAACTTTTTTCCTTCATTTCATCCTTGTTGTCTTTTTTCCCTATTCTCTCATGTATCCCTCCTACTTTATTTTAATTTTTGTGTCCTTGGCTCCCTCCATCCCTCTCTTTTA
Organism: Micropoecilia bifurca; assembly: GCA_903067075.1. NCBI lineage: Eukaryota > Metazoa > Chordata > Actinopteri > Cyprinodontiformes > Poeciliidae > Micropoecilia > Micropoecilia bifurca. The sequence goes on from CAEGAF010014822.1 coordinate 3,740, forward strand.
TCCCACTTTTCACTTTCTTACATCCTTATGTCCTTTATTTCCTTTTTTCTTTTTATCCCTCCTGGTTTCTTTTTCTTTCCTGTCCCTTCTATTTTGTTTTCTTTCCATCCTTGTCTCCCACCTTCCCTTAACGCTTCTTTCTTTTCTTCCCTGTACTTTTTTCCTTCCTTTTTCCCTTGTGTCATTCCTCCCTAACTCCATTATATCATTCTTCCTGTCCTTATTTTTTCCTTGAACCTTAGCAACATTTGGCTTTACTCAGTCACCAAAAACTCAGGTTGCTCCTACCGTTTCTCTGGCAGTGAATTAAAATAATTTTGCAATGTAGGAATGGTATATGGGAACTTTTAACAGTTTTTCAAACTAACTTTTTAAAATCTCAACAGACTTTTACAGCAGTACTTGGCCCATGCCTAGATACAACTACTCCAGTCCATGTTTTTATAATACAAATGAAAGTATTTAACCTTATAATGTTTGTGTATTTTGGATTCTGGCACCACAAAATGTTTGTTTTTGGTATACATTTATTTAAATATTTTAACACAAAAAGATATGTGAAGATGTCCAAATTAATTGTACTACTGAAAAATAAATTATAAAACTACAAACTTTTATTATGCAATAGTTGCATTTAACATCATGTCATAAATTCCAGCCTTTATGTAAAAGACTCAGAAAATCTAAGTCACCAACAGAAGCCTTGTCTACTTTTTCTTCTCATGTTTGAGGTGTGATTTCTTCAGAAATTGTTGGGTGTGAAAACATGGCAGCTGCAGTTTAGTTGATGGAAGATGTGTTTCCTGTTGTTTCTGTGCATTACTGCAAGTGAACAAGAAATTATGTCACAGTAGCTTCACTAAAGGTCTACAGTCATAAACCACAATGTGAATAATTAATACACTTTTTTCTTGCAGATCTTAGTATATGAATTGTATTTGCTGTATCCTAAATACTTAAAAGGATCAGATGGTGTTTTTTTCCCCTTGAATATGTGGTTCATAAACCAGTTGTGTGGCAGACAGTGGCGGGTTTTGAATTTTGGTGGATTATTGGCTGAAGAAGCAGGGACACTTCTTCATTTAATTAACTATCCCTGGTAGAAATACATAGAAATAAGTCACCACTGCACAGTAACATGGTCACTCGTGGGACAAAAACTATGAAACAAAACAAAAACATAATTAATTACATAAATTATCAGAAAAATCTTTCTGATAATTTATGTTAAATAGTCTTTATGTTAAAGACTTAATCCATATGACTTGGTTTTACGCTTTACCTACAGTAAATTGGCCTTAATGACAAGAAAACAAAGAAATGCTTTTTGTGTGTGCTTCTTTACAATTAAAGGTTTGACAAATATAGCATGGTGTTCCAAATAATCTGTTTCAGTGCAGAATTGTTCAGTAAATATGTGTGATTTTGAAAATGGGGTACTGAGCTCCACAATGGACAAGAAGAAATAAAACGCACATTAAAAATGGACCCTGACTTAAAACTTTTGCAAGATCCCGACCTACTTTTGCGAGATCTTGCAAAACTAAGTCAGTCATGATTTTTTTTTTCAATGTCCATTGCAAGACTCAGTAGTGATGAAATACAGTCCAGATATCTTCTTAAAAATTATCAGAACTGCCATTAAAATTGAGCTAATTCTTAAGCTGTGAACCAGAAACCTTAAGTATAGGAAAGTGTTTTGCAACACTGTGCCCATCTTAATTGACTGGACAATCAAACAAGTATTGGGAAACTTCAGTGTTCCTCAGATTTTGCTCCCCTGGTTAGAAAACCATTTAAACCAAATGAAAAATAGTGACTGGTGGAAAATTCATCCTATTGGTTACAGTGATAACTGACCGAAAATCATGACTGTCCGTTTTTCACGGCCAATAATATCCCTTTATGATGCGTAAAGAACAAAAAAAGGAATGAAAGAAAAAACGTGGAAAAAACTAAAATAACAAAATGTTTTATTTTATTTATTTTTTTTACATCTCAAAATGTGCTTACTATGTTTTGATAGTTTAGATTTGGGGTATTGCTTTATTTAATTAGGAAATTTCCCCAAACTGTACTTGGTTAGTTTCTGGTTGTGCTGCGTCTGACACCGGAAACTCTTTTTTTTTTTTTTCTGTTGTGGAAAAACTGGAACAACACAGAGGAATGACAGTCACTGCGGTGAAGACTGCTGTGATGCACTGCAACAAGCTGCTTTCTAAAAATCACACATAACCCCCACTGGGTGGAAGACTGCTCTCTGGATCGCTGGTTCTCATCAGGTATTGCCGGTCAACTTTATGGTTTTGTTCAAATTATTCTGTAGACATGTTAATGCATTTGTAATATTAAATAGGTAATTAGCTATCACTGTAAGAAATACATAGAAATAAGTCACAACTTCAAGCATAATTGGTTTTCATAGCTTTTACTCTTTTTTTGCTCGTTGCAACAAGTTTTAAGTCAAACGTACGTTTACCAGTAAGATTATGAATCAACTAGTTTTTTAAAGAAACTTAAAATGTGTTCTTTAGCTTTCTCCTTTGAATTTCTCTCTGTGCTGCAATGATCCACCTTGACACTAAATAACACATGAGACATCATTCGCTAAATGCTTGCAAATAATAGTATATGTTAAATGTTCTTACGAAGTAACATAAACCTTCAGCCAAGACAATAACATGTAGCAAAACCAGTTAGATAAACATCAGAATGACTGGAGTCGCTGAACAGGGTTCCTTGAAATTGACAGTGTACCCTGTGCTTTGCGGTCTACTTCTCTGGTTTATCTGGTGCGCTCCAGTTCAATGGAGGAATCTGAGCAGCTGTTGACCCAGAGGTCAGAGGGGAAGAAGCCCAATGGACACTGCAGATGGAGCATTCGCTCCCTGGATTCAAAGGCGGTGGAGGATTTCAGAAGGAGGCTAACGTACTTTTTTATGAATCCATGCGAGAAGTACAGAGCCAAGGGTCGGAAACCGTGGAAACTCATGTTGCAAATATTGAAAATTGTCATCATCACAGCACAGGTGGTATAACATATTTTCTAGTTTTGTTGTTTTATTAAACTGGCATATATTTGTTGCTCATCTTGCTGTCTCATTGTTACAGCTGGTCTTGTTTGGCCTCAGTAATGAAATGATGGCTACATTCAAAGAGGACAATCTAATGACATTTGAACATCTGTTCCTGAAAGGATTCAAGGACCACTGGCAGGGAAACTATGCTCTATATACCAAAGCCGACCTGTATGATCACATCTACCACGTCATCGACACGGTACATGAATAGGAAAGAATGCTGTTTTTTTTTTTTTTTTTGAAACATTGCATTAACACTCCTTTTTTCAGTACACCAATCTTCAGAGCCTGACTCTAGAAAATCTTGCGTATGGGAAGATTGACGGCAAGTACACCCCGCTGTCCATCTGTCAACTGCTTTACAAAAACATCACCATTGATCCGGAGAGAGACAGCTTCTACATTGATCCACACATTGATGAAGGTACAGAAATCAGACCTGCTGAAAGTTCGGGGGGTTTTTTATGCAGAACATTTAGAACCTTGCAGATTTATTCTAACCAGTGCACTGTTTTTCACACAACAATCACAAGTAAGGAGTATTTTGCAGTGATTTTATATGGCATGCCAATTGCTACATGAAGTACCAAGTAATTTGAAAAGTAGCAGTAGCGTGATTGACAGTTTAAAAATTGATTTCTATGGAAAATTGGAAAGTGTTGAATGCATTATTTTTGCCGTAATCTTGGCAAGATAATTCAAGCTTAATCAGACTGAATATGAAAAACTATTTTCAAGCTTTGTCTTTGATTGGGACTTTAAATATGTACCGGTTTTTAGTAGTCTGGTGTTTTATGCTTCTGTTTGCTGTGCTCCTAACATGACATATCACAAGCATTAAAAGACTTTATTTAGCTTTCTGTTTTCCAATCTCCCTTAAAATGTTCAGGCATGTTTTTTTATAAAATCTGACTCAAAGTCAAGACTGGAAAATAATCATAATGTGGAGTTTCATGTGACACAAAAAGAGGAAATAACCTAGTTAGTTAAATTAGTGTTGAATTCTTATCCCCATTCCACTGCTGTTCTAGTTAATAATATCTTTAAACACACATTCTTCCTCCTCTTTAGAGTGTATTTCCGTATTCCCGCCGACGTCTCTTGACAATGCTAATCTGGAAAAAAACATCAACTTCTCTGTAGATTTCAAAAGGTAGGAAATGCAAAGCTGATGTTAAACCAGCTGACAGCAGTGATGTCTTCTGATTGCATGTCTGTGTGTTCAGGCTCGTGTCAGTTAAGATCAACTTCACTCTGAAAACCATCAATCTGCAGACCGTGCGGCACCATGAGCTACCAGACTGCTACGGCTTCCACATAAAGGTTGGTGAGAACATCTGATGACTGAAAAACCATCAAATAGGAAATGTTGGAAGTCTAGAACGATCTACTGACAAAGCAATAAATTTTACATTTATCTTAATCTTTTAAAATCTTCTTTAATCCTTTATCACTTTTAATCATTTGCATTTTTAGTGTTTTGTATTTGCATTTTATGAATTAATTATTGAATTAGTGAATTAATACAACTTTTAAATCTGTCAATCCCACACATTTGAAGTGCATCAAAATTTTCAGTATCTTTCCTCACACACAGATCATATTTGATAACTGTGCACACAGTGGAAAGATAAAAGTGGGTATCAAAAATGATGTTCACATTCATGAGTGCAAGGACTACAACGTGAGAGAAACCTGTGAGTTTTTACCCACAACTTATGAAATAAAATCCTTGCATTGCTTATTTAGGATGCAGAATAATACATAAAGTAGGAATAAATGACCTGAAAACTGTGACTCTGGTTTTGCAGCTGGGAAAATTGATTACCTCGTCTTGATGTTCGATTCCTTGGTCATCTTCGCCTGTTTTGCTTCCCTCATTCTCTGCACGCGTTCAATTGTCAGGGGCATTCAACTCCAGTTTGTGAGTTAAAGAAAGTCGACCTACCTGCAATGTTTGCTGCCGTAAAGCTCAGTCCTAGAGTTATTTGAACAAACTCACAGTTAAAATCCCAGCGAAGGTTAGCACCATATTAGTAGGGATGGTGGTAAGACAGATTGAATAAATGAGTCTTATTTATACACAAAGTGACACATATTTAAGGGTTACTAATTAAAATTTTTATACACTGATTAATTAAAAAAAAAAATAATAATTTCCAAAAATATTTTTGCTGTGTTTCTTTTATAGGAACTGGTAGGGGTAGCAGTAAGTGCACCACAATTTTGTTATGAAAAATATATTTTTTATATATCTTTACTAGAATCTGCAGTAGGTTTTGAGGGCATTTCATTAGATTAAAAGACAAACTCATTAGAATAATTTTTTTCATTATTATTTTTTTTATTATTTCTAACAGTGTACTGTTTTCTTGTATCCAGGAGTTCAAAATTTTCTTCCAAACCCACTTCAATAAATTGGTGACTTGGTCAGAACGCATGGAGTTTGTGAATGGCTGGTATATATTCATTAACATCAGTGACACGCTAACCATCACCGGGTCAGTGATAAAAATAGGAATACAAACCAAGGTTTGCATTAATTTTATTGTTACACACCATGAGCATTTGTTAGAAACTTTCAAAGAGGGCCTCACAAACGTTTAATGCAACTTTTCACTTTATAGTTCCTGACCAACTATGATGTCTGCAGCATCTTACTTGGAACAGCCACCATGCTGGTGTGGATTGGTGTTATTCGCTACCTTGGTTACTTCAAGAAATACAATGTAAGAGCCTTCTCCTCAGTTCTGGTTAGCATACTCTGTCCAGAGAACCGAAAACAACTCACTTCCGTTCAGATCCTAATCCTAACCCTGAGGGCTGCCTTTCCTAACGTTATCCGGTTTTGCTGTTGCGCTGCCATGATCTACCTCGGGTACTGCTTCTGTGGTTGGATTGTTCTTGGACCTTATCATGACAAGGTAGGAATAATTCCCTTTATTGGTGTGATGAATGGCCCTGATCCTCAATTAATCACCAGGTTATTATCCAAAAACCATTTTAATGTTTTCGCTTTTCAGTTCCGAACATTTGACAAAGTGACAGAGTGCCTCTTCTCTCTCATTAACGGAGACGACATGTTTGGCACCTTCCTTAATATGAGAAACAAGAGCTACATGGTGTGGCTTTTCAGCAGAATCTATCTCTACACCTTCACGTCTCTCTTCATCTACATGGTGCTCAGCCTGTTCATCGCCCTCATCACTGACACCTACGAAACCATCAAAGTCTGTTTCTGTTGTACCTGCTGATATGTTGTCAATAGATTGTAAATGTACAATGACACTAAGGTCGTCTTATTTTGATGTGACATGCTCCTGTTTTTCTTTTTTCTTTGTTAGCATCACCAGAAAGACAGCAAACCAGGGTCCCTGCTTCATGCCTTCATAGAAAAAGGCCAGGATCAGCATGAATCTGGACAACATCAATATGATGAGGAGTCTTCAAGTTGCTGTTTCTCTCCATGAGGCTGGTTTTAAAGAACTGCAAGGACGTAGAGTTAATTTTGAGGACAAAGTTGTTGCATATAAATATCTTTGACAGTAGCCGGTGATAAAAGGTATTTTTCAAACTGCCTTAAGAGTAGTTTCTTTTGCATGTGATGCAAAAGAGAAGTTGCTAGATTAGCCACAGCTTCCTAATTTAGTTTCACAGAGACCTGTTTAGAAACCAGTACAATAACGTATTGTAAAAGGATGCTTGTCGTCTTTGCCGTGTTAGAAAAAAAAAATGGTACTCTGTATTTTAGTTGTACATTTTTGAGGTTATTAAAATTCACATTTGAGTCGATGTTGGCCGCTGTTTTTTTTCAGCACTCTCTGTTGTCTTTAACCTCATCATGTCTAGTTAGGGGCTGATTTCTAACAACATTTTTGGGACCAAATACGACATCATGAAACTCTGATCCAACCCCTTATATTTTCAACATTTATACTGTGTCCCTGTGGAGAGATGTTGCAAGAGATGTTTTAATACTCCGTAGCTAGAGAGATTATATAGATGTTGGATAAAAGTGGCCTCAGAATGTGGTCTTTGTTTTCTCTAATTTATAATTACTAGATGACTAGTGACATCTAGTAAGGTCCTGGTCCTGTTTTTAAGAACCAGAACCTGGACAAGCTAAGAAGTGTAACCACTTCTTTACCTCCGTGGTAAAATTCACTCTTGGGTTTTAGGAAGAAAGCTCTGACTGATTGTCATACATTTGATTCAAGAGCAAGCAATGTGACTTTGGGTGATAGGATCATTGGATTGGTTGGCCAGTTAATATGTGCTTTGTGGAACTTGAGAAGGCTTACAACCATGTCTCTCAAGGCATTTTATTGGCATCTTATACTGAGTATATGATGTTGAAACAAGTTTCCTCCATAGTTTGAGTATAAATAATAATACTATACTATAAATAAATAATACTTATTAATCTGTATGCTGTCATTTTGTACAATGGATACACTAAATGTGACATTTACCCCATCACCACAGGGGGGCATTGCAGTTCTTGGAAGCACACATAGGGATTAAATGGTGATCATCCATCCATCCTTTGTCTGTACCTGCTTAACCTGGCAGGATTACAGACTGGGCTTCATTTAGTGGCTTAAATGAAGATAATAAGTACTGTAAGTAGAAAATATTATGTGTTAGATTTTTATATTTAAGGTGGTTTAGATATAAAAACTTTATCTAAGACTATATCTATATAGACTTAAGACAATATCTTCAAAGAAGCCCCAGGCTATGTCTGTATAGGGCTTCTTTGGAGCACCAGATTGTCCATGAATGTTTGTGCTGTAAAGGTGGCGACTATCTCCTATCCCCACTAGGGGGCATTGTTGTACATTTATTCTTTTAGACACCTGACAGCATTTTCATCTGCATAATCATTCACCGCCGCACACGTTTGTCCAATGCACGCCTGGCTCACTGGTTGCTTAACTACGTTTCCTCCAATAAGAAAGCAGTTTAGTTGGACGACACCAAAACGATAGTCTTCAAAAGAGAGAGAGAGAAAACCACACAGCAGCTGCTGGAGCCAGAGTGGAGCCTGTCGGTTGTTATCTCCCGTTGGCCGAGTTCAGGTAGTGTTTCTATGTTGTTTAACGCTTCCAGCAGACCGTAGACTGAACTCGGTTTCAAAGCTGCAGGTTTTTATTTTTGTTTTTAATAAAATAGGGTCTCGTTAATCAAAGCCTCACCACCAAACTTGGGAAGGTTAGTTGACCTACTTCACGCCCTACATGAGTGATTGTGTTTATGATATTAGCAACGAACGAACGGACTTGTTGAAAGGGGGACGTTAGCTACCAGTAACACATAACCGCTCAAATCCAAAGTTAGGTGAAATGATATTGTTTTTTTAATAATGAATAACCTTGCTAACTCATCACTGTTAAACGACTACACGTGTTTAAGTCGCAGTTTAGTCAAGTTAACTGGCCATGTTACGTTTTGCCACACACTATGTTGTCTGAAGATAAAGTTCTGTGTATGTTCGTGTTTTCTGGCTCAGCTTGATAAGAAAGCAAGTCATTTGAGCAGCCCTTGCACTATTATCAGTCAATTTTCTTTGCGTTCCTGAACACCAATGCATGTTTTCTCGTTTGTTCACTCACACAATGTGCATTTGTCGCTGTGAACCATTGGGACTTGCTGTGGTCGTGTCTCTCAGGCTCACCCTACATTTCCAGAGCATTTTATTTTTTTGTAATTATTAGCTCGAAGGTCTGAAAGTTTGATATCAAATTTAAAATGATTTTAAAAGTAACTCGCATGTTCCACTCCTGACTAGTTTTTTTTTTTTACTCTGATTAAGCATAACTAAAACCTGTAATGGAGAAATGAAAAACTGATTATCTCTCCTGCATGACTCCTGTTAGGCAAGTAAACACGTTTTTAAGTTGTGTTAAGTCTTGGACCTACAAAAACCAAGTAAACGGATCTGGTTGATTATTATCTAGGCTCAAAACATTTTTTTGGACCATTATTAAGAATTTTACCTTCAATTGTGCATGCTTTGCTTATCTGGGGAACACATTACACCAAGCTGTACTATGGCAGAAAGGGTAAGCCAGCAGACAGTGTGATGTTTGGGTTCAGGTTTTGCAAGGAAACCTTAAGATGTTCCAAAGAAGCACCCAAATACATGGATCAATCACAATATGTATCAATAACGATATGTATTTTGACAGACATGTTATCAATAGATAATGCATTTGATAAAATATCTAATATACGTAATATTTACTGAACTCTGACCCAGAGCTGCACAAGATTCTGGGAGATGTAGGCAGAAGAAAGGTTTTAGCCACCCAACTTCTCACTGTGAGCTAAACAAGGTGAGTGGCATCAACTAAATCACTGTCTTTGGTTACCAAGCAACGACCTGAAAGTTGAGTAACTTTTGCAGCAGGAGGTTGAGGTTTTGCTATCATGCTTCTTCATATCTTCTTAAAAGTAAAAACTATGCACTGGAAAGTTGGCTCCACCAGTGCAGCAGTATTTCAGATATGTAAAACTATTATTGACATTGTCCAGCCCTGTGTGTTGGTTACTTTGACACATTCCACCTACCTAAGGAAACTGTAAATGGTCTCTCATGGAAACTGTATTCTGTGATGGTTGTGGCCTTGTTGGATACAAAGAAGAATGTGCTCACTTTTGCACAAAGAAATTGTTGTTCAGGAATGCTTAGAGGAGCACAAAGAGTGTTTGAGGTGTTGACTTGGCTTGTCGTTTTCTCTTATTTTATTTGAGCACCTATGGGACTTTGTGGACAAGTAGAGCGCATCTTGCAAGTTGGATGACTTAATGGACCTACTGCTAACTGTCGCTGTAAACAATTGGGAGTGGCTGTGGTCAGATTCCCCCACTTGTTTAGGCTCTTTAGGCAACTATGGATCAACATTGTTGGACAAGTGGTTATGCTATTCCTGATCTAAACGCTCTCTTGAGAATAAAATCAACCTATCCCTTTGCCATTTAAATAATAACAAGGGCTGATGTGAGATTTTACTCCAATCTCAGTACAAAATCCCCTTCAAAGGGAAATCTGGCGGATAATCCTGTGTGGCTGAAGCATCGGCACAGATTATTGCTGGTCCGTCTCATTGTTTGATGCTGTTTTGCAGGGCTCTGGTCCAGTGAGATCTTCTGCTCGACTGCCTGAGCGTCTATCTCAGTGCTGATATCTCATGACCTCACGTCCTCCGGTCCCAACATTTCTGTGCAATGGAGGAGTGGAGGGCAGCTAATGCATATATGGGTAAGTTTCTTTAACGTGCTGCAGTATTTCAGGAATAGACAGGCCCATTTGGCTGTTCTTTTTTTTTTTTTAGTGTTCTGCTTTAGGTGACCCACATTTTTGTTCTTATTTATAGAATCAACCCAGTTCAAGCTACTCAATGGGAGAAGGCACAATAGATGCAGTGTACTAACAATTTCTGTTTTCTCTCTGTTCTCAGAAGGGCCTGAGATCTCGAGCATATCACATGTGACAATATCTCCCTCAAGACATAATCATGAGCCGTTGTACTCTTTGCCCTTGTCCAGAAGTTCCTACAGTGTAATAAGTGCATTTTGCACTGAAGATAATGTTCCTCAGAGCATTTCATATGTGAATCAGGTATGAAAACATCAGGGTTCAGTGTGTTTTGTGATAAAGGTTCAATTAACATTAAGATCCCACAAAGAGGGAATTTCTCATTTTCAAAGTGACAAACCAGTTTCAAAGTGTCCAAATTTAAATGAAAGTTACAAAATGTTTTTCTTAAAAATCTGGTAGATGGGGTAAGACTTAACACACTACCAATAAAAGGCAAAAGTAAGCCACTGCACATTTTCACACAGTATTTAGGAATATAAACAAATTTCACCCACTTGATCAGACCTTTTAAAAGGTATTAGGCCTCAAAATACTTGAAATGTATGTACCATGGAAAATCTTTTGCAATACACTGCAAATATATATATATATATATATATATTTTTTTTTTTTTTTATTGTGGAATGATAAATAATATAAAAACTGGCATTGATCCATCATCATTAATATGGTCCAATATAAACTACAATTTAGTAAGAAATTCTAACCGTCTTTTTTCTGTTTGGTTTGTTTTAAACATGAGTTTAGTTGAGGCCTCCCAACAAAGTTTGGCCTGTGAACATGAATTTATGAAACAAACGATCAATCATCTAATGATTCATTCAAGAACTCATTTATCTTCACAGGAGCTTGCCGTTCTCGGTCTCTCCATGTGTATTGAGGCCAGTTCATCAGAGGGAGCGAGTCTCAAATCGGTGCCAGTTCTAAATGCCATGTATGAATTGCTCCAAATTCATAAACGGAATATGTGCGCTTTAGAGGAGATGGAGAAGGAACGACTGAAGAAGCTGAGCACCTTGGAGCATATTCAGATAAGCAATTCCAGACTAAAGGCAAGTATGTATGGAACCTCCATTAATTTGACGTTTTACATGGCATACACAGATTTGAAATGACCCTATAATTATTCACAATCGGTCACAACATACAGATGGCTTAAACTTTTTTGGTTTTGCGTTTGACATCATCTCTAACAATTGATTCCTTTGTTAGGTGTCTTATTCTGAAAATCTTTGAGGGGGGAAATTATAGATTTTTTTTTGTAATGGCTTCTTGAAACATGGTGAACATGGTAGTGTTTCTGAGTGTCGAGTCAGAGTAATAGGTTGATGGACTTAAAGGCAGAACCAGAACTAAGGAGCTCAATTGAGTTTATCAGACCTGATCCACTTGTTGGAAATGTGGTTTTGTTTATTCATCCACTGAGCTAAGACACCAGATGTTCAGGGACTCGGTCAAGGTCATTCAGAGTTGACTCAAGACTTTGGCCAAGGTTAACATGGGTGTATGTTGTCAGTTTGGCCTCGAGTAAAACCATTTTGTGAGCAACTTGCCTATTGTTTAGTTGGAGCAAATGTCTAATTTTCCAATTGCACAAACCAGTTTTGGGGCGGAGGCTTTTGACTTGAGTCAGAGCTCTTGTGGCATTAACCTTATTGTTTTGTTTCTGATTTTTCTTCAGGATCAGTTGGAGCTGTCGATGAGGGAGAAGTCGGGACTGCAAGAGACAGAGAGGCAGCTTCAACTAAAATTAAAAACTCTACAGAGCTGCCTAAAGACTGAAAAAGAGGAGGTACTGTGAAACATTCTGACTTGCTTTTAATAATGAAAGCCTGAGCAAATAAGCTGATGGACTGAGTAATAAGTCTCCTCAAATCTCGACAGGTTCAGAAGCTCCAAAGCATTATTGCTAGTCGTGCCTCTCAATATAGTCATGATGCCAAGAGAAAAGAGAGGGAAGCTGCAAAACTGAAGGAACGCCTCAGTCAGCTATTGGTTGACAGAAAAGAAAGGAAGCTTGGTAAATCTAATCTCTAAGGAATTGCGTGTTAAAATTTTTTAAATCCAGGAACAATTAGTGCTTTATTTTTATTTTTGTCATAGCTATTGATGTTCTGAATAGCTTGGGGCGATCAGATGGAAAACGGAGTATGTGGAAGACGGCAAAATTGTCAGCTAGGTATCGTACAAACCAACTCCCTAATGACCGTTTGATTTGTGGGACATCTGCAGCCTAATTTCATGCACGACTGTCATTCTGCAGCCACGAGAGTGAGATGTATAAAACGTTGCTCGGCGACTACGAGACGAGTCGGAAGGCTTTGATCCTGGAAAATGCAGAGCTTAAAAAAGTCCTCCAGCAGATGAAGAAGGAGATGATGCACATTCTGTCTCCACGGCAGCAGTCCACCAGCGGAGCCACCGCTGCTGATGACAGCCAGGAGCAGGTTTGTAAAACAAACATTTGTGGGACACATTTCACTTGGTAGAACAGGTGTGACCATGTCAGGATTATAGGCTACCCTACTTTTACACATCTTCATTTAAGTGATGTCACGGCTTTGTGATTTTTCAAAACATTGACTTTGTTTTCCTTAAGACACTTCTAACTAATTTTGCAGCATAATTTGGTCCATTGTTCATCTGGAAGACCCATTGCTACATGAGCTTTAAATATTGCTTCTATATTACTACACTTCTTTCCACCATGATGCCTTCTAGGTTGAAAAGCACACCAGTTTTTTTGTTTTGTTTTTGTTTTTTTATGCAGTGTATGTAAGCGTCTGATTTTTACTATAATTTCTCAGACTAAATCAATGCTGTTGTCTGGTCTTACCTGGTTTGCTTTGTTTTATTCAAGGTTGAGTCGGATGAAGAGAAAGCAGGAAACACAAGCAGGGAAGCCTTGGACCACTCTTGTGAACTTGCCAGGGAGCAACTCCTCAACAGCATCCGCCAGCAGTGGAGGAAACTGAGAAACCATGTAGAAAAATTAGACCAAGGTACATGTGTTGCTGTATCATTTTCTCAATGCTGCTTAATCTTTTTTTCACCATATTTTGATTTACTTTGCCTTGCATATGTTTGTTTAAAATGTGAACATTTTTGTTCGTTGTCATGATGTCATGTTTTGGTGACCATGAAACTTTAAAGCAACAACCACAAGCTACAATGTATCTTTTGACGAGCACAAAGTAGTGCACTGTTTTAAAATGAGATGAATGGATAAATTGTTAAAAATTTTATATAAAAAATGTGTGTTTGAGTTCATCTCTTGTTGAGTCGAAGCTTTTCAAAAACCAAATTTCTCTGCAGTCTCGGCCTCTAGTCTTTTGTGATTCTTTCAGCTTTTATTTAGTGATTGTTTAACTCATTCTTTGAATAATAACTTAAGGTCAGATCCTCAAGTCTTGTCAAATATTCTCATTTAGCACTGGACTTCAACTCTTAACACATGAATAGGTTGTGATATAAACATTTTAAAATTTCTATTGCTGGCCAGGCTGAGGGTGAAATCGTATCAGATTAAAGATGTTAAATATAAATGCACACAACCCTGCTTTCTAAGGATGGTAAATGCTTCATGCTAGAAGGAAATTTTGAATAATTGGTCTTCCATTTTCTTAGCCTCACAGGTGCAGAATCAGATGGAGTCCAACAAAGACTCTATACCTTTGGAAACTCATGAGGATGAGATGGAGAGAATGAGACAGGAAGTCCAGCAGTGCAGGGAGTTCATTCATGCTCAGCAGCAACTTCTCCAGGTCCGTATCGGCTAGTTTAAATACAAGATCAATTCTGTTAAAGGTAAAGGTTAATGTTTACCCTTTTTTTTACAACATTTTTTTGTTAGCAACAACTAAACACATCATTTGATGATGAGACAGCAGCTCTCCTTAACGATTGCTACACCCTAGAGGAAAAGGAGCGTCTCAAAGAAGAATGGAAACTCTTTGAGGAGCAGAAGAAAAACTTTGAGAAGGAAAGAAAAAACTTTACCGAGGCTGCTATTCGATTAGGGCGAGAAGTATGTGTTATCGTACATCATTTTAACTTTTAAGTACTTTTTTTTAATAAAAAATATTTTGTATTCCACAGAAAATGTCTTTTGAGGAAGACCGTGCTGCATGGCTCAAGAATCAATTTTTAAACTCAACGCCATTTACAAATCGCAGGAGATATTCCTCATCAGATGGTCAAAGTGCCTTATCAGTTAGTAAGTCTATTTAATAAACATGTTATTTTGAAATAAAAAAGGTCATGGATACAATCATTTAACAAAGTAAGATTTTCTATATAAAGTGATCATTGCCGTATTATAATAATACAGATTATACGTGTGGTAAAGTGCATAAAAACATCTGAAATGATGTTCTTAAAATTTCAACTAAATTAAATAAATTATTTTAAAACAACTGTGTACAATTTGTTGTTTCATAGTTTAAATAACAAAATCTAGCATGCATAATTTAAAACTCTTGTTTTACACTGACTTAGATTTTTTGACCCAGATGTCTTTGTTTTTGCTTGTCTTTTAGTTGTGACTTGCTAGTTAAAAAGTATATTCTAGATGCCCAGTGCCACTTTATACCACAATCAAGTAACTGTCGCCTTCAGTAGTTATGATGATGTTGTATATATGTCAAAAATAACTTGGACTTCGGCAAAAGAGGCCAGTGGCTAAGCACGCCCTTAATGTTTGAACAAGTTGAGCAACACCTAGGTGCTTTTAATTAAATTTAATTATTTAAGAGATCTCTAGCAAGTCTGAGCATGTCTATACAAGCACATGTTTTACTTGGAACTTGGTCTTTGGTATTTTGGGGGTTTTAACAGAATGCCAGAAAGGAAATATTTTAGGAGTGGTCTTGAAGGTATTTCTGTCCACTAAGGAGTTTAATAAAACATAAGAGTTCATAATTTATCACAGGGAAACATTTACGGCAGATTTCAGTCTCATCAGGGCCAATCCAGCTTCACCGAGACCATCCGTTGCCGAGTTAAGTTTCCAAAGATTTGAGAGGTATGCACAGATTCTAGCAAAGACCCAAGTTGCCTTATTGGATGTTGACCATTAATGTAAACCTGATGGGACAGGAGGAAACATGAACAAATGCTGTTTTGATTCTGTTCGTGATTTGATCCAGATCTTGTGAGCATTGGTGCCATTGGTAAGATTGTATCTCAAGTAGAGCTGCACATCTTATTGGAATACAACAGCCATTATAATGTCACAGTAGCAAAGAACTGTGGATTTGGTGATCATTCACTTCCCATGTTATTTCAATTGCCATGCATTTGTGGTCTGCATGTCATTAAAATATTGGGTCATTTGAGTGGGGTCTAATAACTCTTGATGATCAAATCGATTTGTAGTTTAGTAGCTGAGATCCTAAAGCTCATGTATAGTAATTAGGATGTTATGCTGAAGGATAAAGTGTTAAGTGTTTTTATCCAACTGTTTGGCAATAGTATCCCAATTACAAGTTCCGGTGAAGTTGTCCTGTCGTAACCTTAATTCTACGAATCTGTCATTAAGTTTTTTTTTTTTTTGTTTTTTGTTTTTGCTCATATTTCTTACATGGCAGGAAGCGAACCAGAGGTTAGGATGTCTTCTGCAAAAGCAAAGCGCTCCAAGTCGCCAACCTATACTACATTCTCCACTCCCAAACCTTCACAAACTTCTCCTGAGCCATCAACAACTGAACTTTACAGGGCTCTCCGCCTCCTATCAGACAGCAGGTGCTTATGCTTGTGCTTACCATTTTATTAGTACTTTGTTTCCTTAAGCTCTCTTGCTGAATCACAAATTACTACATAATCTCACCGGTCTCTTCTAATTTCAGTTGCTCCAAACATTCAAATCGGGGACGCTGGCTTGAGACGAGTACCGTAGAAGATGGACACCCTCAGATTAAGTCTAATCTCCAAGCTTGTGCTGGTGAAATGAGTATTTTTACTTTTGGTGAAGATCACAGTGTCACTTAATCAGGTGTCACTGGTGCCTTCCCCACCCCGCTCCTTATACTGAACACTAGCATCGACTTATTTTACCCTCATACAAGTGATGAACTAATTTTCTATAGCTACATGGATGATGGATCATTCACCAAAGCTGATTAAATAAGCACTTTATAGAGATCCTTTTTATTTCACAAACTGATCAGCACTGACATTTTAGATGGTAAGATATATTTATGTATATAGTGACTTAAATGCATAGAATTTTGAAATATGAAGTCTGTAAATTCTAGGTTTTAATGAAATGGGGTACATGAAAGTATAATTTATACGTCTGCCACAATAAAGCTTTTCTTTTCCAAACGTTTCATTTTTCTCCGTACTTTGGCGCCCCCTGGCGTCTGAAAACGGCAGCAGTAAAACAACCGGAATCCGGATGTTCCCATCTTTTGCTTTTTGTCGGAGCATCGTCGCCGCAAGAATCGCTGCTCTCGTTCTGCTTTGGGCTAAAGAAAACGTACAAACACACGAAGAATGTCCAGCTCGTCTAACTTGACCAGTATGAAAAAGACGGTACAGCAGCTTCGCTTCGAGGCGAGCATAAACAGAGTGAAGGTGAGCCGGAGTTTCGCCGTTTTTTTGTGGCGAATATCTTGAAAAGTGTAGCCCGTTACACTGACCCGCTAACACTAGCTAGAGCTTGAAGCTAACGGCCGCGCATATAGGCCATGATCAACAGGCATAAGAAGGTAATTTTGCTTGGGAGTTGATTTATTTTTGAACGTGTTAAGAGCAGATGGTGTTGAGGGTCAGCCGTTTGTAGTATCAGGAGTTCCTGACGCGTGTTGATTGGTAAGGGGGAAAATACAGCGCGTATAACATTTAATCAATCAAATTTTATTTGTATAGCACATTACAGCAGCAAGGCATTTTAAAGTGCTTTACATAATTAAAATAAAAACACTGTAACATTAAATAAACAGTATGGAAGAGAGATTTAAAAAAAAACAAATAAAGAAAAACAATAGCGATTTTTAAGTTAAAATGCTGTTCAACAAGGATGATCAAACCCCAGTTTTAGTTAAAACGCTGTTTAACAAGGATTCTCAAACCCCAGAGTTTCAGTTAAAACGCTGTTTAACAAGGATTCTCAAACCTCACGAGTTTTAGTTAAAATGCTGTTTAACAAGGATTCTCAAACCTCAGTTTTTGTAATAATTGAATAGGTAAAAACATTTGTTTAACAAGGACTCGAGCCTTTATTGCCTTTAGTTAAATCTCTTTGTAACAAGGACTCTTACCTTCATAACTTAAAACACTTCTTTAGTCAAACCGCCATTTGACAAGGCCTTAAACGAGACAGAGATTTTTAAGATACAAGGATTCTCAAACCTAAGACATTAAAATCCACAATTCACCCAAAAGCAACTCTAAACAGGATGGTTTTAATTTGAGATTTAAAGGCACCCAGTGTTTCAGCTGTTTTACAGTTTTCTGGAATTTTGTTCCAAATTTGTGGTGCATAGAATGGGAATGCTGCTTCTCCTGCTTCTCTTTTCTAAAGAACCCAAGTTCTTTAGAAAAACCACTCAAGTTTTCACCATAAATCTTTAACCTGCCTAATTCTAAATACAAGAGATCTCTCTTAGTTGGCCATAAAAGTTGAATAGTGACAATATGTGTTACTTATTTCTATTAATGGACTATGATCTTTGAAGACATTAATGTAGTAGCGGTACATGTCCTCCAAGATCCCTGGTAAATTTAGACTGGTTAAAATATGTTGTTTTCTTTCTAAGCAGGGGGTTCTGAAAAGGCTACAGTTAAAGAAATTTAAATATTGATTTACAATTTGTGGCAAATGTGTAAATTTAAGCATGTTGTAGGTTTTATATATATACAAGTGTTTGCACTTGTATAGTATTTATTTCATGGGAGTGCAGCAACACCTCAGTATGTTCCCAAAAAGCCTAACCCAAACATAAACCTAATCCTAAACATTTCTAGTTTTACAACACATGACTTATTTCATGGTTCACTGAGGCAAAAGAACCAGGAAAATAAAAATAGAAAAATTTTAAGACGTCTCGGAAAAATAGTAACTGGGATATAAGCTATCACTCAATTTTCCATATCTTGTTATACCGTAGACAGTCACTCCAAAAACAAACAAAAAAAAGATTGCTGAAGAAGCTAGCTGTTTAGAATGCTTTATGGAAACATATTGAAGGAAAGTTGGGTTAAAGGAAAAAATGTGGTAGAAAAAAAGGTGCACAATAAACACAAATATTCAGATGCCTGAGAGGATTATTCAGCAAACTGCATTCAAGGGTGAGTAGAAAAAGGACTTGACTGATGCGCTGAGGAAATTAATTTAGAATTTCATTTGAAAATCAAGACCAAAAAATACCAGTCATTGTTTTAATGACTGGCATCACTGTCGTTGACTGACTGTATCTATTGAGGCACTTTAAATGAGACACTGGTTATATTCTGTCATTAGTCATGCACAGTATTTCCATCTGTCAGCACCACGCCTCTGTCACATAGTGTTCTTTGCGTTCTCAATACCTCACAGACGTTATTAGCATGAACCACCTCTTAAAGCTGCAGTAGGTAACTTACTATATGTATATATATACCATATTTATTAAAGGTGTCACTTGACACTAAGACATATCTCCTGGTTTTGATTGGTTGTTTCTGATGAGTGGTCCATTTGTGAAGATGGCATTAGAACTACAGGAAGGAGACGGAGGAACTATTTTTTTTTTCACAGATTCGTCTTCAAATGTGAGAATCTGTTGATAGTTTTAATAAATGTGGAAAAAACACATGTTGCTGAAGCTTTAAAATTATAATGTTAGAGAGTAAGAAAACAGCAAGAGTTAAAATAAGATTGGTAATAAATTGTACAAGTGTAGCATTTTGTTAGAGCTTAGTAAACAGGCTCTCCCTTTCATTTACTTAACAAAAACATTAAATATATGGCCTTTGATAAAATGTTGATCAAGCCATTGCATTCAATTGATGAGAACGTATTAAATCCAAACAGTCCACTACAAGAGGATTTCTTCAGACACTAATGAGGAAGATACATCATGAATACTTTTAATGACTTCCTGAAAATAACAAATGCTGCATTTCTACATTCCTAAAGCACCAGGCCCATGTAGTGAGCGTTGGTCTGTTTTTACGATTCCAGTTGGCTTGCATTCAAACTGATGCAACAGATTTTCAACTACAGGCTTAAATGACACCCTGCTATTTTTAGTGGTGCAGTATTTGTTCGACTAATACAACTCCACCCAAGAGGTAAAAAGGGCTTTCAGTATTTGTACAGTACATTTGTACTCATTGGTATCCAGCTATAAGACTCAAATCTATTATTCCTACTTTAAAATGTACTTTTTTTATTATTATTGTTGAATGGAATAGTTCTATTTAATGGCAGTACATGTATTTTTTCATGAAACACCTGGTTCCTCTTTGGTTGTCAGGTTTCCCAGGCAGCTGTGGAGCTGCAGCAGTTTTGCTTGCAGAATGCCTTGCAGGACCCTCTGCTCACCGGAGTGTCCTCCAGCACCAACCCCTTCAGGCCGCAGAAGGTCTGCTCCTTCTTGTGAAATGACCCTCTTCTTTGGTAAGTAGGGCCATACATATGCAGCACAATCACACGTATGATTAATATATCTGTGAAGTAACTTTGATACTCTTTGCTATGTTTTTGGTAAGTGTTCTTTTTTTAAGACAAAGAAAATTTACTCTGTCTGTGGTTGTTTCTTTGTCCTTCAGGCCTTTATTTAGACGCTACAGGGAAGATGACCTCAGCACTGCTCCTCATGCCAAGCCATTATACTGCCACGGGAAGCGTAGAACACATTGAAGTCGTATCAGGAAAATAAATTATTTGGAACATTAGAGTAAAAGGAAGAGTTTTGTTTTTCATGGCACACTGTGATTTTTAAGTAATTGATTGTGCCTTTTTGTATCAATCTGTTGTGGTCTTCTTTTTTTTTGCTTTGGACTTTTTGTATTTAAAAATAAAAACATTCATAGCTAAGTCTCTCTTTTTTTGTATTTTTAAATGTAAGCGGTTTTATTATTACATTAACAGAATGAAGGAGCCAACAAAAGATTACAGCTGTGATTTATTGCAAAGATTCTTGACTTTTTTATTTGGTTATTAGAAGCAGAGATTTGAGAATAGTAAAAAAATGCAAAAATAGCATAGATTTTATATCAAATTTATCCAGCATGTAGTAAAGATAAAATAAGGTTACATGCTATATTAAATACAAAATGGGATTTCCAACACAATACAATAAACACAAAAACTACTTTACTAAAATGAGTGTTCATTTTATGAGCTGGTTAATCTCAGGAACATTGAATGGTCCTGCTTCTGCCTTATCGATTGAAGAAGCTTAATAGAACAGTAGATCTAATAGATCCTGTGATTTATTATCACAGGATCATATAATCTTCACATGACTTTCCAAAACTATTTGGTGAGATTTCAACCCTCCAACAGGCAGTAAGATAGATTTAAAGTACAAAAGATATTAAATTATATTTTACATGTAAGCAATCATTTAAAAAAGGTTTGCTCTATTCATTTAGGTTCTTTTTACTTTGATGAAAGTAAAAAAAAAAGTGATCAGTGTTTGACTTCCTACTGCCAAATAATTTGCCATAATTTATGGATTTCTAAATAAAATGGATATGAAGACATAAGTATTTCCAGGCTATGAACTTTTTTCATGGATAATATATAATCTTTTTACACAAGAGAAAATACTAATATTTTTTAACGTGAGTCCAAAAAACTTACAATGGCTCTCAAAACTACTTGCACCTCTTTTAAAAATCACAAATTTTTCGATTTTGACACAATAATTTCCAAACTCTTAATGAAAATTTCCACCTTTAATGTGACGTAAATACAGTACAATTCAAATGACAAACAATTCTCTTGGTGGGAGAAAATGTAAACGTTAAATAAGGCTGGTTCTTTAATGATGAACACTCTTAAGCGAACACTGTTGAAGAACCTTTGAAAATAATATATATGATTGTTTTAATAAAGAAATGCTAATGTTTCAATAGTTAGTTTTGGTTGAGTCAGCGATGAAAAACGACGTAAAACCATCAGCGCCGACGTCACCATAGAGCGTCATCTGCTCGCGAGCCCGCGAAGTTATTAAATTCCACTCTCGCGAGATGTGCATACCGGGTAGCCAGTTCAGTTCTTGGACATGAAAAACACTTCCCGGACCTCCAGGGGCTGAACCCAGGTCTGTGTCCGCATTTCGCTCCACGGCGGTTACAGCATAGGACGTAACTTGGGAACTGCTGCTCGACCAGCCTGATGAAACCAGCCTCGTCGATGTGAAGGATGAATCATGGGACAGCGTTACTGTGGAAACGACGGTAACCGCTTTTGTTAATCTAGCATGTTCAAATACAGCTAGAACGAAATAAAAAAAAAAAAAGAAACGAAGCGGCTGTTTGGGAGAGCGGTTTATGTGTATTAGTTGATTTCTGTTTCCTTGTATCATCCAATCATTCACGCTAACGGCTAAACCATTGCTGACGCAACACCGGGAGTTTTTGCCGCTCGTCGTTACACAACCGGGTCAATGAAACGAGTTAGTGGAGCGGTTTGATAATTTGCCACAGTAGAGATAAATACCAGCTTGTTTGGCGGGGTTGACTGTGATGATGCTACAGGATGTTGCTACTACCCAACTGCTCTGCCTCACAGCCAGCAGCGGGGTCCCTCTCTTCACAAGGGGGGCCTCCAAGCAGCTGCCCTTCTCGGTCATCGGCTCCCTGAACGGCGTGCACATGTTCGGAGGAGGACAGGGAGCGATTCTGTCCTCCTGCGAGACTCAGGGCGGGGGGAAGGTGGTGTGGAAGGTTTTCCACGACAGCGTGATGCTCATCGCTGTGAGTGGAGGCGGGGAGGAGGAGGAGAGCCGCCTGCAACGCCTCTTGGAGAATGTTTGGAGCTGCATGGTGCTGGTGCTGGGACGGGATGAGCTGGTTAAGCTCAGGAACGTGGAACGACTCAAGAGGGACCTGAGGTCCTGCTTCTGTCTCATCGACGAGCTGCTGGAAGAGAATCGCCCAGGAGTTCTGGGGAACCTCACACACTGTGCCGATTCACTGGTTCCCCCAAACCCAACTCCTCTCCAAGAAGCTGTGGACGGCTTTGCCCAGGCTGCAGACAGCGAGTTCGGCTGCCTCTTCGTCCATGGGAGGGTCGTGGTAGCTACTGAGAAGTGGTGGCGCTTGGCGCCTCAGGAAGTCGTCTTGTTGGGTGCCTTGGTACGCACCTTCTCTGGATCTGGATCGGCCTCTTGCGATTACCCGGTTTTCCTCCCCCAGGGAAGCCCCACAGTGGCCCATCGCTTGCTCCGCTTCCAGCTGCTCCCAGGAGCAGATGTGTGTGTGCTGTGTGGTCCCACCCCGTCCCTGCAGAAAGCCGAAACCGAGCTGGTGGGCCGATTTTGGTCACCCCTCATAGAGACCCTGAGAAGCTGCCTGGCAGTCGGAGAGCGTTGCCTACCGGGATCCGTACCTCTGAGGCCTGACGTGCTCGCACTTCTTCTCATTAACCGCGAGACCCGTCGCTCGGTCTCCTGTGTGCAGGTTTCGTCTCATCATCCACTGAGGGACTCCTCGCCATCCAAATCCCGCTGCTGGGAGCTGCTGAAACTGTTTTATATCTTCAGCATGTCACGCTACTTCACCCAGGAGGAGACGTTATGCGGATCACCAGAGGAAAGCGCTCAAAGCAGCCGCACAGGAGACTTTCTTCGTGGGTTCTCCCACCAGCCTCAACAGTGCTATCTAGTAACAGAAGAATGTAAAAGTTATGGGCTTCAGTCACAGCAGCACCAGATTTTTCTGCTAATGCTGCCATCTGTGCCCACCTTTGCTCTGCGTACGGTGGCTACACAGACTCTCGGCGATATAATTTCAGCAACGGCGTTTTAGTTGGACTGATTTGTTTTATTTACACCTGCAGTGACGGAGCTAATGTTTAGTGGTTTGATGGAAACCAAAATGTGACGTAGGTTGTTGATATTGTAAAGACGCACCAGGGTACTTTGATTAAAATTATTCACTCTTAGAGATGTGTCTGAACTACACTGGCTTTTAAGTTGCTTCAGTTAGTGTTGAAATGTGACTAAACTGGTTTAGAGAATAATGTGGCACTTTGATCAATAGGTGTCTGCTGGTTTCTTGTTAAAGCCTGATGAATCACTTACTCATAAATATTCCCATTAAGCTTGTTTGTTCTTCTTTTTGTTTCTATGAAATGTGTGGGATATTCATTTAAAAACTACTATATTCCACATTTGCAGGAAGCAGTGTGTAAATTATGAATCTTTTTGTTTATAAATGGACCCAGTCAAAGAGCTGGGTCCATTTCAATCTTTTAAAATAATTTTAATTGCAATCAAATTCAATAAATGAATCTAATAACACAGTTGATAGTTTAATCGTTTTTTTTATTTATATATTAACTTTAATGATGGCCTTTAGTAACATCCAAAAACAACTTTAATACTGTTAGATCAATAATACAGTAGACCAACCTTAGAAACAAATAGGCTGACTTGAATCCCTGAATAACATTCCTTAAATAGGCTCACAAAAATGAGCTTTGCCAAATGTCACCATGGCACATTTTTATACTGAGTCGGAACATTTTTAAGACTTTTAAGTTTTAGTGAAAGTTTGTTCTCTCCCAAATGTGTTTTTCATGGTAGTCCAAATGTAAAGCATTGGATAGTCCAAGTAAGAGGCAAAGTGCCTCATGTAGATCCTGTAGCTCATTCAGCTCTATATACCCTACAGGCTGGAGGTGGGGCTCTAAGAACCTGTTCTGACAAAAGAACAGGTTCTAAAATCAAGATTTGTAGATTAATAACACATTCCTTAATATGTGTATGCTTAAATCAGTTATTACATGTCCTAAAAGGAACACATTTCTTTTAAGTTACGTTTGCTATACAGATTTTGATTTTGATTATAGTTGACTGTGCTATAAATGTATGTGCCTGGAAAGTACACATTTCTGCCCCTTTAAATGATGACGTTCAATTCCAGGCAAGTTCAACATAGGGCTATTGAGATTTTTAATACATAATAAATAAAATGTGCCTTTTTTTGTATGCATATTGCGCAACTTTAAAGAACTCACAGGAAGGTAACTAAAGAGCACATGTGATTTATTGCACATGATTACTGAAATGTCTCATGATATAAGGGATGAAAGACCTTCAGAAGTGCTGGGTTTTACTCTGTGGATGCTGCACCAATGGATGTCAATTTAGCCAACATCTTTCTCACACCATCTACCTCAGCATAGTCTAGAGGCCGATCCAGGACAAAGCTGGTTCTACAAATCAGCCTATCAATTCTCTTTCTGCCCCTCACGGTGTTCCCACACCCTCACCACACCATAAAACACTGCAGATGCCACCACACTGTCATCATTTTTTTAGCAGTTTTTTTGCACACACCAGGAGACCCCAGTTTCCTCATAAGATGGAGGTGACTTTGACCCTTCTTGTACAGAACATTTATGTTTGAGAACCAATCCAGTTAGTTTTTGAGGTGAACACCCAGATACTTACAGACCTTCACAATCTCAATGTCCAAGCCCTGGCCTGGATTTTCACTGGTGATGGCTGTATGGACTTCATGTGAAAGTCAGTCACCATGAAGGCCAACAACCTTATGTGAAGGTTGTTGGCCTCACAACAAGTAACAAAGTCGTTGGTCTCCTTGTACTTCAGGTTGTTCCCATAAGATATAGCCTATGTTTTCATTCGAGAACTTCTGAACATGGCAGTAGTCTGAGTTGCTAGAAGTTTCAGGTGTTCAGAGAGAAAAGGAAAGGGAAGAGAACTGTTCCCTGAGGTGTCCCAGTGCTGCCAACTACTGCATCGGATACAGTCAGGAAGCCTCACATACTGCGGTCTGTTGGTGAGGTACACCTTGGTTCAGGCAGCCAGCTGATGGTCCACACCAGCTTCCCCTTCAGCAGAGTGATGGGGATGTTGCTATTATAGAAAATCGAGCACGAAGAAGAATGCAGGTTATTTGAAATGAATGTTATTGCAAATATTTTAAATACATATGTTGCAACATAATGTTTTCCTTATGCTATGAAGTTCTTAAGTTGCACTAAAAGAGCCTAAGCATCC
The DNA here is from genome assembly GCA_903067075.1 of Micropoecilia bifurca. Lineage (NCBI taxonomy): Eukaryota > Metazoa > Chordata > Actinopteri > Cyprinodontiformes > Poeciliidae > Micropoecilia > Micropoecilia bifurca. Next base: position 29,392 of record CAEGAF010014822.1, read on the forward strand.
ACAGTAATACTCCATGCAGGAGGAGCATTCAGAATAATGAAAGTGAAAAATAAGCCTTCCAAGTCTCCTCCCAACCTGCATAGAGCTCAGCATAACAGAGAATGAAGCAAAGTCTGAAGATTCTGCTGACCGTCTGCCTGAGTTGTCCTGAGCAGTAACCAGAGACGTGGCCCTGATTGACAGACTCGCGGTGCGTAGGATATCTGGGGGGAGAGTGGGAGGGAACGAGGGATGGGAAAACGGGCTTATGAAGCAGCAGAGAGGATACGCCTTCTGGACGCATTTAACAAAACCCCACCCACAAAAAAAAACTTCCTGAAGTTAAAAGTTTGTTAAAGAGTGTGGATATTGTTGGGTTACTAAGCGCCTTTATCGAAGTCGCATTAGAAAAGTCCAAAGGTCTGATCGCTCAGGCACTTTTAAGAGCGCGCGGAGGTGCCAATTACGCAACTGTCGTCTGAGGAAACCAGCGTGGTGCCGGCCGGTCGCTGCGCACCTCTGTGGGAAAACAACAAAACTTTACCAGCTCTTTAAATCCGACTTCGCGCAACATGTCAGCCACGCGTATGCAGCTTATTTCACCCAGAACCGTACGGCTTCTAAGCCCGGGGCGAAGCGCGCTGTTCTTACCGGGCGGCGGTGGACCGCGCCGGGGTGGCGGAGGTCCGGGGTTCCGCTCACTGATCTCTCCTCCCATCATGTCCTCCTCCTCTTCTCCTCCCGGCAGAGCCTTATCCAGTTTGAGCACTACGCGACGAGGACTTCCCAAACCAAAAATGTCCGATAACGGGCCGACGTCCCGGGCCAAGGTGCTGACCATCGACAGCATGAACCCTACAGTGAAGAAGGTGGAGTACGCGGTGCGGGGGCCCATCGTGCAGCGCGCCGTGGAGCTGGAGAAGGAGCTCAGTGAGGTTAGTATAGCAGGCCAGCTGATAAAAATACCATCTGGAGTCTGCATACTTAGGTTACGTTGTTTGTTGTGCAAGTTCAACATGTTTGCGCTCTCAAAATGTTCTTAAATTGGCCTAAAGTGGAAATGAACAAAATAATTTGATGTGATCATCGCGAATCCAGCGTGTTTATTTAAATGGAAATGAATGAATGTTAATGAAAACGATCCAGATCTAGTCTGTAATCCCTGTCTGACTGATGAGTTAAAAATAAAATACCGATTGCCAAACACATAAACATGCAACAGAACAGATGATGTCAAGAGTTAAAATGTAAGAACAACGGCATCAGCAAAACAAATGCATACAAGGAAAACAACAATGCAATATTTTGGGTCTAATCCTACTTATCAAAGTCCACCAGTTAGTTACTTATTCTTGAATTTGACCAGGTCTCGACAAGCTAAACCAGTCTGATCAAGTTAAAAATGTGTGACAGAGTCACTTTCTTTGACAAATTAAGTGTTATGTCCTACATTTCTAGGGCTCAATGTTTTGGCTTTAAAAATGTCATCCATTTATAAAAGCACTGGAATTCCCCAACAGAATGAAAATATATAAATTTAAGCTCATGTACATTTAACCTGCTTCAGCCATAAAGCAAGTTAAATGTAATTTAAAACCTCTTATAAACTAGTAAGTTAATTTAACTGAGTTGTTTTTTGAATCTACATACGTTATAAATTTAAAAAAGTCTTTAATGTAATACTGGAATCCCATTGTAACCTTCCTTCTGTTTGTCAAATTTGTTTGGTCAATTACAATTTTCAAATTATAGTTGGTCTTGAAAAATCTAAAGCAAACTGTTTATGCAATCTCCTTATGTCTTTGTTACACAGTTTAATTTCAGTGGCTTGAAGAGGAGTTTCTCAATGCTTTTCTAAACCGTTTTTGCAGAAAGCACCGATCCAGTTCCCTGACCAACACCCCGTTCTTTTTTCTGTAGCACATAAAGAGAAACAATATTCTGCAGGTACTTTGACAAATAAAAAAAAAACCTAAATCTTACATTAAAGTACAGTGAACAAAGCAAATCAAATTCAAACAGTCACTTGTTTGATGTTTTATTGCTGTGAATAAATATATATATATATATATATATAAAATCTAAATTACCTAATTTAATTTTGCTGCATTTTTGAGTAGGAAAAAAATAGGTCTGCTGCTCTGCTGATCACTGATCACAGCCAATCACAGGAAAATCAATTCAAATCTCTCAGTGCTTTACAGGTGTACCTAGATTTTCAAAATAAATGTACTTATTTTGTTTTTCATTCATTTACTTTTAAAGCACATCTCCTTTTTTCATGAATGCATACCCGACAGAAAAATCCGACTTCTGTAAATATGGAAAACATTCTTCATATCTAAGAAATTTTCTTGTAGCGCTTATCATTTGTTTCCTTTTGTTATTTTCCCCAGATGAATCCCTCCCTGTTGAGTCCCTGTTTATGGTGATGTGGCAGCTGTTAATGTAGCAAGTGCAGTCTGGTGTGAAGACTGTCTTCTCCTGAGTGCTTTTGCTGAGAAAAGAATAAGCATGGAACTGCGTTTCTGTGACATGTCCTGGGCTGGGAGTGTAATGATAGTGGTAACATTTTAACCAGATGCTTCACTGGGCCCCACAGATGTAATGCTTTGTTTACTTTGACACAGGCTTGTCCTCATTTGATCTCCCTCTTTATTGGTGCGGTTATGTGGTTTTCTTCCAGCTAATTTATTTTCTTCTCAGCAGTACAAAAGTTTGATCAAGTGCTATTGAGCTGACATGTTGATGCTCAAAAAGCAGAAAGCATCGTAGCTGGATCTGGCTTGTAAAGCTCAGCAGGATGTTGAAAGACTTTTAGTTGTGAATCGATGCATTTTTCAAGAATTTATTAGGTTTCATATGGAGATGCACCAAAAAATATAAACCAAAATTTTTCTCACTCAATTCTTAATCTAAAGGTCCACCAACCATCAGTATCCTTTGATGCCCTTTTTGAGTTTAATTAAAACCATATTACATGCTTTGGTGCGTAAGTGACGACACCTGCGTAATTCCTTTTTTTCTGAATAAAATGGGATTCAAATCAACAACTTTTTCAAAAAAATAGTATTTTTTTTCTCCATTATAGTTCAAATGAAAAAAAAAAATAGAATCAACAGATCATAACTTGAAGAAATCTAAAAATCTGTATTGACCATGACAAATCTGATTGATACATCTTTGGAAGCACAATTGCTCTCAATCTTTCACATTGTTCAGTACTTTACATAACTACTGAACAATTCAGTTGTTCAGTAGTTATGTAATGCACTGTTAGGATTCCATTATTAAACTCCAAGCAAAAAAAAAAATCCCCTCCATTTTCAAGGGCTTAGATTATAAGGCTTTTCTTTGGACGGTGTTGGGTTACTTTGGGAAACGGGTCACTGTGGTTTTCTCTCTCTTTTGTCTTGGACTTAAACACTCTCACACAGTAAGGTACAGTGAAATTCGCTGCTCATGTTACCTACATGATCTTTTTCTCAGATAGACTGGACAAGTATTGCCTTGTTTTTAACACAATGCACAGTATGTGTTACACTCTGCTACTCAGCACTGCACTGCTAAAAGTGTAATGTGAAGTTACTCCATTGCAGCCTTTGTTTTGTCTTAATGAGGCACTTGTTGATAATGAATGAGGACATTGTGGAGAAAGTAGCCAAGGTAACGGACACAAAGCAGTTATGTTAGTCAGATTCCATCCAATGTTTGAACTCAACTCAAGCAGGTTGGCCTGGTGCAATTATTTTAAATGAATATTTTTATTTTAGTTCATCAGTGACTGAGCACAATAAGCGTCAAGCTTCTCACGCTAATTTAGTGGTGCAAAGGTTAACATGTTTCAAAGAGGTCACCATCCTGAAAAGGAGGTTCCTTCCACAAAGAGGGGAGTTATTCACATTGTTTGACGTTATTGGCTCAGCCATGGAGACGCCTCTCTTACGCCCAACCAGTGACGCAGCCAAATATCTAGGTTTCGTAAAATCCAGCTGGACTGGATTTGTCAAACAAACAGGTTGTTTTGATTGCCACGGGACGTCAGAGTCCCTGAGGTTCCTCTGGCTTCTCTCCGCACCGTCCCTCTTTTTCTGATCTCTGTGAACAGCTTGCGTCAATGCTGTGTCAGCAGTTCCAGCAGCTCTAGAGTTCAACTTTTAGCAGAAGTAGACAATGGACTTTTCTGCTGTCCTCTTATTTTCGTAATACTCTTAGCTCTCTTCATGGTTTTGATATGCAGTTTGCTCCTTCATTGTGTTATCTTGTTCTCTTTCAGTTTACAGGGAATAGCTTGAAGGCCCCTTTAAAATAGGATTTATTTTACTGTTTCAAATGTTAAGTATGATAAGAGGCTTTGCTAATGTTGCAATTTTGTCCCCATATTGGTACATCCTGTCTTATTCAAGGTTGTTTCAAATAGACAAAAATGTTTTTTTTTTCTTTCATTCTATTGAAGTAGTTTTGGTTTCTAATCTTCCAAAATTCCTTTGCTTTTCCTTATGGACTCCCTGATCATTTGCTCTAATGCATTTATTGTGCAAATTATTTACTTTATTAAGAGTGTTTCAATAATGACTGCAATCCTGGCCAAAAGTGAGGATACGCACTGCTCAACAAACATATTTATATTCAATTTTTTTTGTCAGATTACAACTATTTAAAAAAAAAATGTTTGGGTTTAATGTGATTGGACAACACAAGTTGAAGCACAACTTTAAGCACCAGGAGCTGATATGATAGATGTTTTTAAATAACTTTTGTAAATAAAAATCTTTACCGTTTTGGGTGGGCAGTGTTCATACACACTCTTATTGTGGCTTTGGCTGCTCTGCTGGGAGGTGAACCACCCAGATGGTCTCAAAGCTGTTTCACTTCTCGAACAAGTTTTCAACCAGGATTGTCCTGTATTTATCTCCACTCATCTTCCCACCAAGTCTTAACATCATTCCTGTTTCTACTGTTAAAATGCTTCTCATCCTCATCACTCTGCCACTGCCTTGTTTTGCTCTGGAAACTATGTGTTCAGAGTAATTTGCTGCATTAGGTTTGCATGTTGGGGGGAGGGGGGCAGTTCAATTTGGTCTCATCTGAGAAGTGAATCTTGTTCCACAGCAAACAGGTGGAACATGAGTACACAAAACTAAAACATATGTAGCATCTCTTTTCTATTTTTGTCTTTGGTTATTAAATTTCTATATTCTATGCTTTTCTTTTCCTCTGACTCTATGTTTTAAGTGGCCTCTGCATTTTCTGAAAAAAAAAAAAAAAAAAAAAAAAAAAAAAAAATGCAACAGGAAGTCACTGAAAACACAGCTACTGTAATGCGTCTGTAAATTTCCGGTGCAATCTTGAAACTGGGGTGTTTTCTAATCCAGCTGTGAAGTGTTTTCTTCCTCAAGCAACTCTAAGCATAGCATATCTAAAGACATCAGGAAGAGCTTAGTATTTAGTATAATTCTTATAAATTGCTGCAAAGTAAACTGAGTGGATAGTTGGTTGTAATTATTTTTACAAGTGTGTTTATGTACTGTAGCCTTGGTTTCAAGGTTGTTTATTTGATGAGTTTGTAGTCAACTTCCTTGTTTGTGAGAAATTGAAGCAGTTTTAATATCATTACTGTAAAAAGAATTTCACAAATTATGTAAACTATTCAAACATAATTTCACCAATGTTTCTCTATATTCTTTTCATGTACTTAGGGAATGAAAAAGCCCTTCGCAGAGGTCATCAAGGCCAACATTGGTGATGCGCAAGCCATGGGCCAGCAGCCAATCACCTTTTTCCGACAGGTCTGCTCGTCTGCCCTTTCTCAATTTTTTTCTTGTAAATATAGCAGCTCAGATTGTTTTTTGTTTGTTTGTTTGTTTTTATACATATATAAAAATCATCTTTCCTCATAATACATAGAAAAATTTCCGTTAGTTTTGCCGTGCTGTGTGATACATGCTGAATCTCAAGCCATTTTGCCAATTCATGCTTGATTTCAAGGTGCTGGCGCTATGTTCCTATCCTGAGCTGCTGAGTGACAGCATGTTCCCAGAGGATGCGAAAAGTAGAGCATGTCACATTCTGAACTCCTGTGGAGGGAACAGTTTAGGTACGTATGGTTAGGGTGCACCTTTTTTTTTTAATGTACTCGGAATACGTTTTAAATTTAATAACTAAACCTTGCATTGCAAAATTTACTGCTCACATTGCACTTTTATATTTAGTACAAAGGTTTTCTGTGAATGATTAGTTTTGTGAAACTGTGTCACAGCAGCATTTATTCTCTCCCTACAGGCGCCTACAGTGCCAGTCAGGGCATAGGCTCTGTACGTCAGGATGTGGCTCGATTCATCGAAAGGCGTGACGGCGGCGTGCCCTGCGATCCAGACAACGTTTACCTCACCACAGGGGCCAGCGACGGCATTGTGGTACTTGATTAAATCTGATTCAGCCTTTATTTTTGATTCACTAAATAATAAGGTGTTTTTACCCTCATTACCCTGTTTCCTGTCTAGCTACTTTCAAATAAAGGCCTCTAGAGCCAACAAAACCTTATATAAAAAAAGAAGTTGTAATAGATACAGGTCTGCATAAAGGTCTTCAACTCATTTTCCAAGAAGGTTTACTTTTTTTTTTAACAATCTCTTAAAAGATTAGAACAAGTACTTCAAGCTTTCAGATTTTTTTTTATTTGTGTGAGCCATCATATATTTTCTATCTCGTTATTTTATCTGAATATTTAAAAGGATGCTAAAAGGATTGTGTTTTACTTTATTTTGTAATGAGTATTACTGACCCATGAATTATTTAAGCATAAAAAGTAATAAATGAGTGTTGACATACCGTGTTATCATAATCACCTGTTACAAAGACACAACATGTTTCTATGACTTTAGTTAAAACGTCAAGAATGTAAAATACAAAACAATCTGTCTGATATAGAATAGTATTTTGAAATTAACAAGGTAAAAATGTGGTTCATTTGTGGAGTTTTAAAATGTTTCTAATTATTACACTTACTGACCAAAGACATATAGACGGGTGAAGGCAAGCATTGAAGATGTAAAGTACATGCAGAGCAACCCAAGTAAAAAAGCACCATAAGTTAACATTACATACTGATTTCCATGCTTATTAGTCTAAAGTGAAATGGTTCATTCTGGTCCAGCAGGTTAACAAGGTAAATAAACGCTTGGCGTGTCTCACTGGCTGTTCCCTGTACTTCTCTTCCAGACCATGCTGAAGCTGCTGGTGTGTGGCGAAGGTGCAACACGCACAGGCGTCATGATCTCCATACCTCAGTATCCCCTGTATTCAGCTGCGCTTGCTGAGCTCAGCGCTGTGCAGATCAACTATTACCTTAATGAAGAGAAGTGCTGGAGTCTGGACATCGGTGAGCTTCAGCGATCTTTGGACGAGGCCAGACTCCACTGCAACCCCCGCGCCCTGTGCATCATCAACCCTGGGAACCCCACAGGTACATTTTTATTCACTTGTTGTTAGACCTATAGAGTTGATGTACTTGAATGTTGTTATTGTTTATGTCTTATAATACAGTTAAATTCATAGTGACAGAACAATCACAACAATCGCAGGCTGTGATAAATTCAATGGATTCTTGAAGTGTCTTTTTACAAGACAAACACAGGGAGCTAATCCCCTCAAATCATTTTTTAGAGGAATTTACTGAACTCTAGATAAACTGTCTATAAATACACATTTATAGTCTGATTAACTGCAATACTTTTTTATTAAGGATAAAGATAAGTTGCTGGCATTTATACCTCAAGATATAACTTTTATCTTCTTACAGGAAGTGGCTTGATTTTTAGTATTTCCTTCTATTACTTATTACTGCACATAACATATTTCCTTTATTACTCTCACAAAGTCGGGTTTAAGACGAACTGTAATGAACATGCAGAGCATGCTAAGTGGATAATTGATAAATACGCAAAATGTGAGCAAAGAATAGTCAATATGCTATTGAGTTCTTGTTACCTGAAAGTTGCTGATGCATTCTGCACTGATGACCAGCCAAGATTTTATTATTTTTAATGATTTAGCTTTGTGAATATTTCCACCAGTGAAACAAGATACATAAAACTAACTAGGAACTTTATTCCTGTCCGGATTGTAAAGCCTGTACTCTGATTTTTAATTTTTTTTGTATCCCACAAGGATCTCAGTTAAGACCCACAGTCTTTTATTCATACTGGAACTCAATTACATATAATAACGTTCTTATTCTTCTAATTTTTTTCTTAATTTGACATAAATTGACATTTTAACCAAGCTAAGCAGATATATGGAACATAATAACAGTTCACACATGTTCTTTTTTTGGACATTTCTGAGATATTGTATTTGTTTTTACCAGATCATTTCAAAATTGATAAGATCTATGTCCAATGTAATTATATAAAATATATTTCAATGTACTGTATTGTGTTAGATTGTTAAGTAATGTATTGTCACTCTACAGCAGCCTAAGAATACTCTGTTCTGATCAATCATTAAGTGCTTAGATTAGGGCAAGAGGTGAAGTCACACCTCATGTGTGAGCCGTTGGTGTTACACAGCTCCACTGTTTGATTAAAAGCAAAGAGAAAATGATTAGAGTTGCCATTTTAAATGGTTTTTAGCTTCTTTTATTAGTTATTTGCCGTTATGATTAATACCAATAAAGTAATTGTTATATAGCATAGATCAAAATAAAAATTGCAAACATCCCGACATTGTCCAACATATCCAAATCCAGCCTGATCTATGACCGATGGAACTGGACCCTTCAAATGGACAAAAACAGAATAACTTTGCTGCAATACATTGATCTTCCTGTTGTTTTCAGAAGTTTTCCCCCCTCTTTAAAATGAGTAGCCTAAAGAAAGAGCCATCATCAATAGAAAAATAATTTTCTTTCTCTAAAATCTCCTTACACAGTTTGTGCTGCCTCTTACATCTGGTAAAAAAAAAAAAAAACAGCTCACTGACCTTCCCCCATAAACAACTTCTAGACCCGAGAGTGTTGTTGTTGGCTTCTAAGTATGGATCGGATTTTTAGTTTCCAACTGGCTGATCACTGATCCGACCCGATCAATTCCAAAAGTGGCTGATTAAGGTCATCAGCCAGCTTCTCTGTGCATCTCCACAAACAATTACTTTATTCAATTTACAACAAAGTAAAGAATTGGAATTTTACAGTTTGATAAAAGCGAAGTACTGTTTTTTTTTTCTTGCTGCTAATTCAAAGTCCATTTGTTTTCTTTAGTATTTCAGCAACTCCTCTGTACATTTTAATTTCTCATATGTTGTATTTATTTATTTTTCAAAGTATTAAGCAATTTAAAATGTTTGTACATAGCAGAAGGTCTACCACATTAAATATTTTGAGAGTCCATTGAATCCACTAGATGGCAGCAGAACAACATAACTGACTCACTCGCAGCAGCTTTATAATGGTTCCTTCTCTTTTAGGTCAGGTGCAGAGCAGAGAGTGCATTGAGGATGTAATCCGATTTGCCGCAAAAGAGCGTCTCTTCCTCATGGCCGATGAGGTATCGTCACACGTTTTTAAACACCTTTATATTAGGGGTGAACTTATCATGTTCACCCCTAATATCAGGCGTTGTGTCTCGCACTCCCAGGTGTACCAGGATAACGTGTACGCCGAGGGCTGCCAGTTCCACTCCTTTAAGAAGGTTCTGTTTGAGATGGGGCCAGAGTACTCTGAAACAGTCGAACTGGCATCGTTCCACTCCACCTCCAAGTGTTACATGGGAGAGTGAGTCTCCTTTATGCTAAGAGGAAATCAATTCATGAGGATATCAACGCATAAGACAGATGTTTATGTTTGAATTTTTTATTGATCTAATTCTGTCTTCTTCCTTATTTTGCCTTACGTGTCGGTGCATCTTTCTTGATTTCAGGTGTGGCTTCCGCGGCGGCTACATGGAGATCATAAACATGGACAACGATGTGAAGGACCAGTTGACCAAGCTGCTTTCGGTCCGTCTCTGCTCTCCTGTTCCTGGACAAGCTCTAATGGACCTGGTGGTAAACCCCCCTCAGCCTGGGGAACCTTCATATGAGCGCTTCATCAAGGTATGTATAAAAAATCTACTATTCATAGGAAATTGCCACATTTTTATTTGTGAAACATGAATGTCTTTTTTTTGCCTTACAAAATGTACAAATGCACAATAATAAAAGTTATTTATTAGACCTGCTAAAGGCTTGAAACTGAAATGCTAAATGAGAATGAATCTCTTTACGCTTGACAATCAGCTGAGTCAGGATCTGTATCACAAATGTTGCTTATGTTCCGAGGTTCTAGTAAAATCTGTCTTCACCTCACCTGATTGTATTTTTTTTTCTTCTTTCTCTCACTCTTCCAGGAACGCACAGCTACATTAAGTGCCTTAGCAGAGAAGGCCAGACTTACTGAGCAGGTACTCAATACCGTGGAGGGCATCCGCTGCAACCCTGTGCAGGGCGCGATGTACTCCTTTCCTCGCATTACCATACCTGAAAAGGCCATCCAAGAGGCCAAGGTCAGTTCTGAGACTTTTTCCTTCAAGTGTCCCAGTGATTCAAGGTATTTTATTCATGGTAATTAGACCAATTTTGAACAACAAAAAGCAGGAGAATGAATTGAGTGAGCACATAACTATTTATACCCCAAACACTTCAATCTACCAGTCATTCTTCGTTGAATATGTATTTTTTTTGTGCACAAACCAATACGCACATCAAAAAATAGGGCTGCAATTATGCTCAACAGTTGGGACTAAATAATTAAACTTGGTCATGATGTTGCACTTCCTCCCCACTGTTTGCAAAGGAGAACAAATGATTTCCAATAGCTTTCAGTGGCTGTTCTGTCTTACAGTTGACTGCCTAGTAGGAATTTTAGGGCAGTGTGAAAAGTGGCGCTACTTAGAAACTGATTAGCTTTACAGAGGATAAGGTCAGAATCCACCTGACCTACTGAAACCCGATCAATCTGCCCGACTTGGTTCAGTACGTTCAATCCCCTCAAAATGTTCACCAGCAAAGATGGAGCTTCCTTATGTCATTGACATTATCAACAGCTTTTGGCTCGATCTTCTTTTGAGACATCTTAATTTATGTTTTACTTGTATTATTTTATACATGTACCATACGTATATAATGTATTCACAATCTTAGAAAAACATTTACTCAAGAGCTATTTGATATGTGCAGAGAAACTGTGTTACCGTGACTCTGATTCTGAACAAAGAATTTCTGCTTTAAAAAGCAGAATAAGGACAATTAACACAGTAAGGAATAAAGTCGAGAGTTTTTTACAAGTGTTTATCAGAAGTGTATAGTTGATTAATAACCAATTCATTTTAGAGGTAGGTACAGCAGGGAAGTCTTGCTTGAAAAGGTGACTAATTTAGACGTCTTGACTTTTTATTTCAGACCAACACTGTTTAAATGGACTTATTATACAATCATTCCTGCTAAATTAAAGTAATTTAAAAACAAAATTCTGATTAAAACTCAAAGTCAGTGAGTTGTCTTTCATGTCTACCTTTAAAATTCTGTTCTGTTTTTTCATAAAAGATTTAAAAGCTCAAAGAAAAGTTTATTTTACATTTATAACTGTAAACCTTTGTCAAAAGAGCAGCGAACTTCAATTATATTCTTTTTCTCTTTTTCTCTTCCAGAAACTTGGTCAGCAGCCGGATATGTTTTACTGCATGAAGATGCTGGAAGAGACGGGGATTTGCCTCGTCCCCGGAAGTGGTTTTGGCCAAAGAGAAGGAACGTACCACTTCAGGTACACAATATTTCCTCTTGTAGGCTGCAGCAAATGTTGGATCGAATCGGGGCAGAACAAACTTGTGGAAGGACGTAGCCAGTAGTCAGATGAGATCAAAAACATTTTTTGATCAAAGTCCAGAGCTAAATCAGTAAAGAATTTGTGGTGAGACATATCCCAAAATACATCAAGTGTTACTGAAATGAAAAGTGTTTTTAGAAAGTGTTGAGTCAGAGGTGCAGAATCCACATGCAAAATGTATATTGGTTTGTAAAAAAAAATTTAAACAATATTTCTTTCACTTGAAAGTCATTCAGCAATTTGTGTTTTGGTCTAGCACATAAAATCTCTAAAATATACCTTGAAGATTGTGGTAATAACTATGCAAAATGTGGGAAAAATGTTAAGAGGGTTTAAACATTTTGTAAGTTCATACAACACAAGTACTTCCCATACAGAATACACAGCTCCTGATCGACCTTGTTGGCACGTGAATAAAAGTTTTTTTTTCTTGTAGAAGGTTTTAAACTGAATGAAAAGACTCAGAAATGGCAGCCATGAGAGATCTCTAAATGTTTGGGAACACTGGATGCAATGTCTTATTATTCTCCCTTTTCATTCAGGAAATAAAAAACAAAGTTGCTACACAGGGGCTGCAGAATTTGGGCCAACAGTTACATATTTTGTTATGATTTATTTTTGAACAGCCCTTTAACATATGAAAGAATATGAGCAACAAAAGATGTTTTCTGTGGTCTGAGAGCCTAAATAAACAAGGTTACTGCAGTATGCTCAATAGCAGTGATGGCTCTGTTCACACAGACACACATGGAGTATATATGTATGTGTGAGCATAATATGGCAGAAAGTTATACAAAAAGTGAAAGTGTTTGTGAGCAAACCTATCTTACAATTTGCCTTCTTAATATCTATGTATTACAGGGCACTGTTCTTTGTCCATTTCTGTTTTAGTGCATACAGTACAGTGAAAAATGATGTCTTTTTTATATGTTTCTCTGTTTGCTTTTCACATCCAAATGACTCAGATTAAAAAAGATAATTTATTTCTAGACAAAAAATTGTAGAAGCCTTAATAAATACAAAAAGTTTGATCTTAGTTGTTGGGAGTTTACTAGCTCCACCTTCTTATCAATTTTAAAAGGGTTATATCAAGAAGTCACCCAGAAGATTACTAAAGAACAAGTCTGCAAGTCTGACTTTTTGATTCACATTTAGGAATAAAATGGGCACAAATTGCATCAATGACAATAAGGTGAAAACCAAAAAAAGAACATAAACACCTGTCTAACATTTGCAAAAATAATCTTGAAGCTTTTTTGGAAAATATTCTGTGGACTGAGAAGAACATATGACTTCATTTGACGTAAAAACAGCCCTTCTAAAGAAATAGTCATCGTGGTGCTGGTGAGGATGCTCTAGAAGTTTTGCTGTAACCAATGGAACTATGAATTCTGGTCCTGCCATCAGTTTGTGACCTTTAGGTCCAACTCAGAAAAGAAACAACGTTTTGGCGTGGCCTAGTCAAAATTTGGACTAGAATCCAATTGATATTCCAGTGTGACTGAATTAAAACAATTCTGTAAAGTTATTGTGATTATTTCAAAGAGCTCATGACAGTTGCTGCTACCAAGGTTGGCACAAATGACTCTACATTCTACAACTTGTTCTAATACATTTTACCTCTTCATCATGTCTCAACAGTCATGTTAATTTTTGCTACTTGTTTCTCTTTTCAACCCAGAATGACCATCTTGCCACCAACAGATAAGCTGAAGATCCTGCTGAACAACGTTAAGGAGTTCCACCAGAGGTTCACCCAGCAGTATTCCTAAATTAAAGCATCAGTTTTACCTCGACTTCATTAAGAAGAGATGTTGCCAACCACACTAAAAAGTCTAAGCCAATCAGAATATATCTGTCTCTAATAAGTGCCTTTTCTACAATGGTTTCTCTGGTGGTCCCTGTGACAAAGCACTTATAGCCACGCACATTTGGACTTTTATGGAACAGTTTACAGGGAAACTGGAGAAAAAGAAAAAAAAACATAACTGAAAATGAAAAGTAGGCAGCCCTGTGTTTAGTTTTGGTGCACAAAATGCAGCTTCCTGTCTGTGATGTTTAATTTTCAAAGACTGTAAATACTTTCTGTCTGCGTCTGGGCTCACGGTAACTGTGTTGATGTAAAACTGAAAAAAGGAGGTACAGCTTATGAAAAACGTTGTGCATCTCAAACTTGGAAATGTTTAACTGGATGAGGTACTGCATTCCTTCAGACTAAACTCCACGGCAGAATATACTGAAAGTCTCGCTTGCATGACATTTTAATAGGCATTAATTTTGTGGAGTTGAAATTAAATGTGAAATCAAGTCTTATGAGTTTATGACCCTTAAAGTTAGACAAATATTTTGAAATGGGTTGTGAACTTTCTTTGCTTTTCTGTTTGTTGTTTTTAAAGCTTGGTTCTCATTTCTCAAAACACAATTTCAGAGGAGAATTTTTACTTAATTTTACCTCATCTATAAAAGGTGTTATGAATAAGTTTACTGGGGTTTTTTGTTTAAACAAAATCCATAATGTTTGTAATTTCACTCTTAAATTGTTTACTGTAATGTATGTAGCAGGCTGGAGGAGAATGCGTCACTCTTTACATGTCGTTGGCTTAAAATGGGTTAAATATTAAACACAACTGTATAATGTTTTAAAGGAACAATAACTATTTTTTTGTGAAGTTAATTTGTTCAGTTCAAAGCATAGAAACTGCTCATAATGACCCACACGGAGGTGGTTCTCCTTCAGCCTGATTTGGATCAGAAACTGTTGAGTTTCTCTAACAAACTCTTGATTAAAATTGCTGCACAGATGGGATTAGTGAGGCACTTCACTGACTGAGCCTCCATTTTCATCTCCTCCTGTTAGGAAGTGAAAGCCGTTTGCTTTGGCTAAAAAAACCTCCAGATATATGGTGTGTAATTGTTCCACTTTCACCCACTGAGCAGTTCACCGATTGATCTTTGAAGAAAAATTCATTAGCGATTGTTGTTTTATTTTTAATGGTAATTGTCCAAACGATTACCATTTAGTTGTAAACGTTTCATTGCTAAGTTTGTCTTTTCATTGAAAATAAATAAAAGGGGCAACTGTTCAGCAATGTTTAAGAGAGACTTGTGGAAAGTCATTCTTTTCCTTTTTTTGATTTTTATTTTTTAAAAAGCCATTTTAAACATTTGATTCTTTTTTCTTCTCATTGTTGCAACTATCAAGTTGTAAATGTAATTGCTAAAAGTAAGGAGACATATTTTTGAATGTTTTGTGATGTGGAGCTCTGTCCAGGCCCTTAATGTTAAAAAGCTTTTGACTTCTTATGAATCTGACCGTAACAAAACTTCAGATTGTTTACTCCCATGCAGTTATAGATTGGAGATTTTGAGGTTTGAGTTATAACTTTCAGTAAAACTATCATTTATACAGCATGATCTAACCTCTTTTATTCATAACAGAAAAGCATCAATTCTCACTGCAGTTAAGTGGTTACATTATAAGTACAGTACTTAAAATAATAATTATATTACTTAAAATATAGTGTCTTACTCAATATACATAAAGTTCTAATAACATGTATAGTTAAAAAAAATCAGTTGGTAAAGAGTAGATGATTATAGCACAGAATATTATACCATACATCTGTGCTGTCATGCTTTTAATAGTTACACAAGTACTGGTTAACTATACTGGACTTTCAAAAAATTGATAAATTAACAAATATTTACCAAACTTGTCTGTCTTGTTGAGGAGGAAAAAGTTTAGGAGCTTTATTTCAGCTAGCTTAACAGTAGTGTGCAGCAACAAATTAGAAATGGCCAGAACATTCTCTCCCTATCCTCCATACAGCTAGAGAAAACTCTACCATACGGTACGGCAGACGCATTTTATTGTTTTCAAATTCTCCATATACCTTGATACTGATTGATTCAGTACCAATCAACAGCTGCAGGCTAGTTGTTTCTTGCCTCCATTTTCTGTATGTTTACAGTGTTGTTCTGTTAGAACATTCTGTTCCCTCCAGCTCATGTTTCTTTTGTCTAGAATCACATTTTCATGTATCTTTCAGGGTTCAAGCGTTGCAGCAGGTTTATGTTGAAGGATTTTAGCTTTTCTGGTTTCCAGCATCTTCACCCGGATACTTCGGCAAACTCATGGATCTTGGAATCAAACCAAGGAGCTCCCAATGTGACAGGAATGTACATGCTCATCGCTATTCAAAAACTTGGACAAAGGATGGGTCTGTGAGATTAGACTTCAGAGAAGCATTTCAGTGTGGATTCTGGAAAATCATCAAAGATCAAATGACCTCAGATGGACGAGGAGAAATGATTTGAGAACATTTTACTGGATAAACACAGATCTGTCTGTTAACATTCTTTAAAAGAAATGATTAAGGAATATGAGACCGTTATGTACGGCGTTTTATGGCCAAAGGAACCTAAAGTTGAGCTGTTTGGGTTTCTGCTCTTGAACTTAGTTCATGCTGACTGAGATAAAATTGAATGAATGTAAAAGCATTAAAACATAAGGGTCCCAACTCCCCTGTACCTACTCTCCTCGCTGACTGTGACTGTGTTACTGTTTCACCAGTTTTCCTTTTGCTACGTGACAGAATAGAAGGGAGTTATTTTCAACCATAAGCCATTTCTCTGATGTGGAAAAAACTCACTTTTATTTAAAAACAAAGAAAAGTTAAGCTTTAGAAAACGTTTTACGTTTCAACATATTTACTTTCACCTTCAAGTTTATTTCCCGGTAATTTTCCTTTGGGATCCAGAAACTATTTTTGAATTAAATTTGAATTTGGAGAGTTTTAAAGGAAAAAGGAAGTCCAACATGGTTCGTAAAGGTCACTATAATGGTTCCATTTTGCTTTATTTCATCCTATGTCCCGTTGTTTTTTTTTAGGTTTAGATTTTCTGGCAGATTTTTCAGAATTTGTGTTATTGCAATTTTCTGGTTAAATTGTACGTTTACAAAAACACGACCAACGAACACACAGGAGTGACTACATGCAAAATGCTCGTTAGTGAGCACAATAGGTTTATTGCTCTGACGGCAAATAAAGGTTCTGCTGATTAGTAAAAAGAAGGGATATGAACATAAGCTAAAAAAAAAAATTTGAAGTAGCATAAATCAACACGCGTCAACATTTGAGGCATTTGTAAAATTTTGGAGGGGCGTAAATAATTTGTTATTGTATGTGTGTAATCAAACAAAATTAGCATCCTCTTAAATATCTTAAAACTCACTAGGCATATTTTCTCTTAATTTCAGAGCAGTTGCAAAATAAACACTGTATCTGGAGCAACAAAACAAAAAACATGCCAATAAATTACTAAAGGGTTTATCATCCTCTGCACACCTTGTCCACTGTGAAGCTGGTGCCACTTAGTCTAATGTTTGTATGAACTTTCTGAAGAGTCCAGATTTAAAAAGAGAGAAAATTAATTTGTAGTCACTAATAAAACAAATCATTTCACAGATTTTATTTTGTGATGCCAACGTAAGATTATTAAACCGAAGAAAGGACTTCCGTTTGTTGTGTTTGGGTTACGTGGATATTTCGACATCATTTTAACCAGAATAAGGTTCAGATGGTGAGATGTCAGCACACTTCACAAACTATCAGCTCTAATAATGTGCATTTAGCTCAACAGGCTTCCCTTGTAAAAACCACAGCAGCTTTTATTGTCTGCGTACTTGATCTGTCGCCTCTTACAATGCCTTGTGTGCAATATGAGAACAAGCAGCGATGATGGATGTTACTGCAGGTTGTGTGTGTGTGTTTGTTTGTGTGTGTGTGTGTGTGTGTGTGTGTGTGTGTGTGTGTGTGTGTGTGTGTGTGTGTGTGTGTGTGTGAGGCAGACAGAGGCTGAAGGATGATGCAGAGTGAGTGTTAAAAGTGAGCCCTGTAGTTTGAAGGGATTTTCTGCTCCTTCCTCTCCACTCCACAGTGGCTGTCAGCTTTAATTATCTTTGACAAAGGGCTTTCTGAATCCTAATTATCCTGAGCTTTGTCTTTCCTGGAGCCCTTCAACGTTAACTCGAGCTGCTTGACGCATTCACTCGTTCCACTCCTCTTCACCCCAAATTAATTGGCCGCGTTTGCAGTTTTTCCTCCTGTCTCCTGACATCTTTTGGGAATCAAAGGTCATCATTATTTCGGGTGAGGATGTCGGGCGACAGCGAGACAGCTACGCATCAGACATCAGCGCTGTCATGTGGCTTTCCTGGTTATGACAGTGACCAGTCAGGCCACAGCATCATGTGGAGAGTCGCTTAGCCGGCTGTGATCGCTTGCTGAAGCTGTTTGAGGAATTGTATTCATAATGTTTTCATTACTTTAATCTGTAATTGTGAAAGGTGCTCATAAGAGTGATCTTGTCAAGCACTCACTTTTATTGGATTTGAGAAATGATTACATAGATGTTATGGTGCGTTAATAAAAAGCTCTTCTATTGTTATTTTAGGATTTTATGTGATTGTTCAACACAAAATATCCCATATTTGTGAAGTTGAAATAAAATGATTAGTGGTTTTCATTATTTTTTAACAATAGAATCTGATAAGTGACATTTAAATTTTTATTCCCTCCTGATAGGATCATGATTCTGCCACCACCAGCTTCACAGTAGACAAGGTGTGCAGAGGATGATATGTCTTATGTCATTCTTCTTGAATGTCTTATGTTTGAAGAGTGTATGCTTTTTTTTTACTTTGTCAACAGGTTACACATAAGCTGTGGGTCTCTGCAGCTCCTCCAGAGTAACTATGGGCCTCTTGGGTGCTACTCTTGTCAATGCTCACTATGACCAGCCTGCATTGTCTTTCCTGGTCTTATAATGCCATTTGATCATTAAATGTTATTAATTTAAATTAAATCATCTTGTCTGAGTAAACAAAATCACAAAAACCTTTAGTTTTGAATGTGTTTCTCTGGGCTGGTATAAGCAGCCAATATCTTAGCCATATTAAGCAACTCTGAATAAACACCTCTCATCAAAAAATCAGGTCAAAGTTCATTCTTCAAAGGTTCAAAAGTATCCAAAGCAGTCAAGAGTAATACTGAAATTTCCTGCAAAGCATCTATACTGTGGCAGTGTTTCCCACTTTTTTGAAGCTGCATAGAAATAGATATTGCTCTGCAGAATCTTTGTCTTGGTGGACCTGTGACTCTTGCAGGTCTCTATTTTTGAAAGTAACAATTAATCCTGGTTGATTTAGACTCTAAATTTTAGAGTCTGAATACTAGTATCATAAGCATTCATATCCAATTTGAAAAAAGTATATATATATACATGATATATA
>CAEGAF010014832.1:0-14778 GCA_903067075.1 Micropoecilia bifurca
TTGTCCCTAGGTGTGCATGGTTGTTTGTCCTGTATGTCTCTGTGTTGCCCTGCAACAGACTGGCGACCTGTCCAGGGCGTACCCCGCCTCTCGCCCAGAACGTCAGCTGGAGATAGGCACCAGCAACCCTCCCGACCCCTCCAAGGGACAAGGGTGCAAAGAAAATGGATGGATGGATGGATGGAAGAAAATAAAGGTTCCATCAAGGATTTCATTAAAAGCACCTTAAATTACTCAGTTGATTTTCTAAAATTGTCAGTGTAAGATTATTCAACCAGATGAGATGAGTTTGTTACACATCTTTATTCTGGTGTGCTAAGAAACAAATTAAAAAAAACTGCAGATTTAACTATTTTTATCAAACAACTTTCAGGGCCGTTGGTGATCTTAGTGTCAGCCTTCTTAGCTAACACAGCACATCTTTACCTGCATCTTCATCTCTTTTTAGTGCTCAACCCCATGCTTCAGATTATTCTGCCTGCCAGAGGAAGCTGATATGGAAATACAGCAGTGCAGTCTGACCAGTTGTTATACCAGTTACACACATAATCAAAAAGTGTGATTTCAGTGGCTAAATTATTAAAAGCAGTTGGCACATACAGGATAATGCTAATTCTGGAATTTTTTTTCCAACTTTATTGATCTCACTGGCCACACTTTCAGTCACTGAAAGAACTACTTTGACTAGTTCTTGAACTTAAGCGAACATTTAAATGCACGTAGCATTCATTCATGTAGAATGTATTAAAAGCTATTAAAAAGTACAACTATTTCACCATCAAATGTAACCAGATGAAACTTTTCGAAAATGCACCTAATCTTTGGTGGTATTCTGCTAATGTAAAAAAAGAAAAACACAATAGCTGTTTTCATTAAATAAGGTATGAATTTAAAATTGCACGTCAAAAAGCTTGTTCATGTGATAAGTCAATAAAGCTCCTGGCGGTGGTGGATGTAAACTGTTGCATATAACAGATATATACTGCTTCTGGGAGTTTAACACCAAGGTTACAAAGCAGAGTAACCCTGAAAAGGTCAGTAATTATCCTGTAGTGCTAGGGCAAACATGCAGGACAGCATAAGTTAACATATTAGCAACTTATGATGGCTGGCAGATGGCTAACGACTGGTGTAAAATATGTGGTGCACCAATAAATCGACCGTGTCCAACAATCTTATCTACCTCTGTAAAGGCAAGTCAGGTTTTTCAAAGAACTGTGATCGGCCAGAAAACTGCAATCGGTGCAACCCTACCTAGCATGAAACACTGAAACTATGGCCACTGCACCCCCTCTCTGTTACTCCACTCGGTTTATTAGTAAATAATTAGTGGTTACTGTGGCTAATAATAGAACGAGCAAAGGTTACTAAATGGAGGGTCCAGAACAAGGCTGAGAATTAGAGCAGAATTAGTCAGAACCCATAAAAACCTGCCCTGCTGACTCGGGTTGATGGGGAAAATTACCAAAAACTGAACTTGGCTACTGCTAAATGTATTTATATGGACTGGAAAGCTTTTTACACTGTAAAATGATGTATTTTCCAATTAATTATTTTACTGCATTGAAATTGGTCACTAACACTTAATGTTATTTTTAGTACCATTTTACCATACAAAAAGCAACCCAGCTGTTGTTTTCCATCTTTAAAGGCTGCTAAATTGTTTTTTGGTTTTGTTGGTTGGTTTATCGGGACTTAATATGACTGTGTTGTGTGAAGTCCTCCTGCTAATCGGTGCTCAAAGTTTGTTTCCATTCTGGCAGCTTCTTCTGCATTCAGTGATGGGAGGCATTTAAAATGGCAGGGGTGGAGGGAGGAGAAGAAGTAACAACACAGCCAAATGATTTATATTTCATATTTGTCAGGATAAAAAAAGCTAACACACCGTTTTTGAATTTCTTTGTGATGTAAGCTAACTAGGGCTGCGGCTAATGATTAATTTAGTAATCAATTATTCTGAGGATTAATTGGACAAAAACTTGGCACATTCTGCAGATTTTTTTCTAATCACTTAAGCCCCTTATACACATTAGTAATTCTTCAAAAGATGCAAATAAACAATTTAAGTTAAAAAAAGAAAAGAAAAGAAAAACATTTTAATTCCTGAACTACAGCAACAGCATTACTTACTCCATGTGTCTGGCTAAAACCATGCCACTGGAGGTCTAGAATGTATTTACAGACAATGAAGAGTGTTTTTATCTCGGAGGCATAATGTTTGTTTTTGTACAGTTTTGGCTCAACTATCACTCCGTGTTTTTTCTATAAATGACCTTTTTTAACAATTAATTATTATTTCAGTAATTATTCATCATGATTAATTTGAATATTTCTGCACTAAAGATAACTATGTAAAAGCATACATAGTTATGTTGAATAAGATGAGAGCAAGAGTGGTTTTATTTTCCTGCTAAACTACAATAATTCTTTGACTCATTTCATCTGGTTTAGCCTCCTCTTAACCAACCATCTTTAACATGCTCTGAAAGAGCAAACCTATTTGGCCCAGACAGAATGCCAAGGTAAGATTGTTTTGTCAGATGGTATTTTTTTTGTTTTTGACTCTGTAGTAAATTCAAGCACCCAAAGCAAACATGATGTACATCATTATTGTTGTTGTTTTTCTCTGGAATGTGTTCCCTTTACCATACAGCTGTTTCTAACAGCTGGACAGGCCAGCATAAGCTGTGGTGGGGTTAACACCAGTGTGTGAGGGAACTGTTGTTGACTCGTGACTTTTTGGGATGTTTGCTATAGAAGCGTTCTCTAGCATTTCTACTCTCCCACGTTCTCCGCAGGGATTTGTCAGCTCTAACCTTTACCTTCCTTGTGATTTATGGAGGTAGAATCTGCACTACTGTAATGATGGCTGCCCTGAGGTGTGTAAAACTTTTGTTTTCCTCTGAGCAAACGATCCTCTTTATGTATAAAAACATTGCAAAAGTGCGTGTTCTGGAAATGGTGGCTGAAAGCCGTGAGAATGGAAAGCAACCCCTACATGTAACAAATGTTTCCTGAAATTTGATTTGAAAAGTGGCGTTTATAGATTATATGGTGCATGCTCAATGAGTCTCTGTCAGGGCTTGTCGCCCGGCAGTTAATCTTTCCACAATGTAAGGAAAAAAACTGCACAGGACTCTTCTGAAAACGCCACCGCTACGCACTTTTAATTTATTAATTTCTGACTTTGTAAAATCCCTGCTCCGTGTTTTTTCAGTCCGGATTTTTTTGCAGGCAGCAAAGCAGACGATTAGTGGTTTTGAATAAAACGTTTGATGCTGAGATCTTTCTATTTTAAGCTCAAGTTTTGCTCCTGGCATAAAATGTCTAAGGAAAATAAAATGTGGAGGGGAGGAGGGTGCCCAGAAGTTCTTTTTGTTTGTTTGTGCAGAAGGTGGATTGTTTACAGTCTAGCTAGACTGCTACACCTTTTGCTAAATGGGTTTCTTTAGCCTGATTTATTTATCAAAACACTTCTAATGCAAATATTTTTTAGGACAAACTCCCAGTTTTAAGCCTCAGACAGTCTTTGAAAGTAAAGGGAAGTAAAAGTAAGTACATCAATTAGAGGTGAAAGTGGTGGTAATACATGTAGTTTATCGAAAATACCTTTCTGCCTTGGGCTCTGCAAACAAATACAACATGGCTTAATGGCTTCATCTTCTTTCCACCATTTTACCTTCTAACACATTTCATACTGCTTTAATCAACAAATGTCATGAATTATGCTTCTACCATACAAAGCCTGAATGCCTAGTACTAATTTAGCTCATTTCTGTTTAATTTATTTGCACTGTATGAGGCATTTTGCCCATGATGCAGACTAATGGGAACAACTGGCTGAACCCTGGCAAATAATTTTAAATTCTGATTTAAAAAGTTTTACAGCTTCAGATAAGTAAAATTGTTTAATCTACAAGTGATTTAATGTTATTTAAATTTATAATTAAAACCAATTTAATGAAATGTGAAACAAAATTGACGATAATAAATAAGCGTATTTGTATGCTCTTTAAATACTAAGTATTTTTTTATGGTCCAAATTCAACCATTTGTTGTATTACATTTTCTTCCAACTGTTGTCAATTATTATTTGATGTCTGCAATGTTTAAGTATTTTGATTTGCTGGTTGTGGTTGATTATTTATCCAAGTGAATGCTGTTCTTTTGAGGAATACTTTGGATGAAGAAGACCCGTCTGTGATTGGCTGGTGGTGTGACTTATTTACGTCAACTTTCTAGCGCATGCCAGAACACGTATTTTGTGAGCATGTGGGCGATATATATGTGCTCACATTGATATCACTGCAGTCAGGTTGGTGGAACAAATACAAGGTCATACACAGAGAAGAAAGTGGGCATTGTTTTTTTTTTTAAGGCAGATGGACAAGAAATCCCAAAGGATGCTTGCTGCACTAAGGCAGAATGCTAACGCTATGATGCTAATGTCTAACATCAACTTAAGACGGTCAGTGTAACTCCTGTATCTGCAACAGTGAAGTAGTAAACCTTCCAGATGACATAAGCTAGCACCATTTGTTTAAATATACACTTCACGGACACAAATTGCGCAATAACTGCATCATGTTCTATTGAAGATGCACTTACCACATCTGTGTTCCAAACACATGGATTTTGGGATTGGCCAAGTCTTTAGGAACAAATGAATAGATCATTCACGTCCAGGTGAAAACTTGACAACACTTGAGGCTTCTTCATCAACTTAGGATGGAGCTGCATATTAAAGCTGCTCTGCAGAAACCCCAGTTGGGACAAATATCCAGCACTGTCAGGAGAAACTAAGACTGTTGCTGAGAAAGTTGAGTGGAATGCAATCAGAATGCTAACGTAGACCATGTTATACTGATGAAATGCAGTGTTTTATTTTACTGCATACATGTGGCATTCATTTTGATTAAGCTCTGGATGGGGATTTGGCATCAGCAAATGCATATTCTCAAATATTTTGGATCAGTACCTATAAGTTAAAAATCTTAATCTGGGCGTCCCATCTTATACATATAACAGTATTCCAAAGTTATTGATGTATTTATCCAGATTGATATTTGATTTGAGTGGAATTTAGCAGACATTTAATCTCTATCTTTAGCTGAATTTTGCTCTTTATGTCTGTCAGTTTAAATCACACATTCCTTTGATGCCGCCTTGATTTGCTCAAATGTAAACTAGGATTTCTCATTTAATTTAGTTTCAGCTGTGTGCAATATCTGTAGCTCTTCTTTACTGTGAGAAACAGCTGTGAAGATAAGCCTGTTTATGCAGACATAGACATTGACATTGTGCTTATCTGTTTCACAAGGACAAACGGATAAGGATAGATGGATATTTTGTCTTGAAGTTATGATTAAAAATAGATGAGAAAACTTGAAGATGATTAAGGTTTTACCGTTTCTGGTTGTATGTTCCTGAGCCAGTAGCAGATCCATTCCTTAGTTTCTTTCCTGTTCTTTTTGGCTGACGGTCCGTTTGCGGCACTACAGGTGTTCCAGCAGAGATTTGAAGTGTCATATGAAATTAAATGTAAGGCTGCTTAGTCTGCTTTAATTAAACTCGAGTCAGTTTGGCTCAAACATCCATAAACATAAACATTTTTAATCTATTTTATTTAGTAGTCAGATATTGGAACACTATGTTATATCTTAATGTGAATTCAGTTATTTAAAGTGTTCAAGTGATAGTGATAAAGTGTGATGTGTTGAATTTTGCGAATCTTTCATTAGAGGTTATAGATTGGAGTTTACTTTTTTATTTTCCCTGAATCTTTCTTTTAAAGCATTATTTGAGCTGCCAGCAGGGATGAAGACCAGAGTGCGTTTTTATTTAATGCTGTTTCAGAATAAATAATCCGTGTTGCCCAGGATCATTCGGCCAGCCAGGCTTTTTAAAGATATTGGCCTGAAAACTGCAATCGGTGCATCGCTATCAACAAGTCGCTATCCACAAAATGCATAGAAAACATGCAAAGATTTTCCTCATGGCTGAGATAGGAATTTTGACCTTCAGCTGATGGGCTCCATCGCTGAGCTGCCAAATGTACTGAACAATCCTGTTTTGTGTCGCGTCCTCAAAATCTGTTTTCAAAAGGAGGAAAGAATGAAGTATAGAGGAGGAGGGCAGAGCAAGCCGGAAGGAGGTCACAGTGAACTGAGCCGAGAACATGTTCACACTGCAGCAAGTGTCCCACAACTTCAACCTCTTTTTCCTCAAATGAACAACCTTCCCACTGCAGCCATGGCAGATCATTTTTGACCCCGTTAACAGGAAACAATCTACACAGAAAAACAAATTGTTGGATAAACTGTGCCCATGATGCTGAGAGGCCTGGAGTGAGCCGTGTTTCCAAAAACCTGCCAGTTTTCCCACAGTGCCGTGGGAGGGGCTGGTCAACCTGGAGAGCTGCTGCTTTTGCCTGCTTCCAATCAACCACCATCTGCTGGTTGCGGCGCTGAAGAATTTTTGATTTCCTGCACACACACACACACACTCACTCCCCCACCAACCATACACACATGTTTCCACACAATCGCTCTGGTCCTCCTGTGTTTAAATGGTGGGCAGCTAAAAGCATAGCAGGCAGTCAGCTCTGCGGGTTGTGGGAGGCCCAGAGTTTAGCACAGTTAGGGCTCTGCACATAATGTTTTGTTTGTTGCTTTTCTGCCAGCATTGCCTTTGAACAAAACAGCCTCAGCTGCTCTGTAAGCTCTGACGGCTTGGGGAATGTCTTCTCAAACAAATCGGAGAGGAGTTGTTCATTGAAGATCAAATCATTTATATTCCTCTATGATGTTAAAACTAGATCTTCTAGTTACCCTAAAGATTTTGATTGTTTAAGACTTTATTTTAAACAACAAGATTTGAACAACATGTTCATTGAAGGAAGTTTAGTTTTATCATCTGACATTAATATGGTGGGAAATCACTTTGATTCTGTGGCTCACATCTTTTGGGGGATTAGAAGCGCTTTTGTTAGGACTGCCGAGTGACTTTTCCAAGAATTCCTGTGTTCTAAGGGACAAGATTGTCTGTGGTTCCTCAGTCATTCAGTCAGAACTAAATGTAGCAAAAAGGTTTCCTCTGGTTGCATTCTTAAAAAGAAATAAAAGTACATTTACAGCTAAGCTTCAAATTATTCACCCTGGCAGATTTCAGTTTAAAGTAGTCTTTTAGTTTTACCAACATGTTTCTTCTGGAAGTAATATTAATGTTTAGGAGGATCCCAGTTAGAGTCCTGACTTCAATCTGATATTCAGCACAGAGAGTTGAAGATTAGGGTGATGGCAGTGAGGCCTTCCACTCAAATGCCTGAAGTTCATCAGCAAAAAAGGGGTCAACACCAGAGGAAGCCTACAAAATCAAACTGGTTAGCAATTATATAGGGTTTGAGTAATTAAGCATTGAAAACTATATCGATGATTTTTGAATGATTCTACTCTTTTTTTATATAGTTGAATCATTTAAGAGAAATACTTTCTTACTAGAAACAAACTGCTTGGTGGAATGAAAAAGGGTTGGAGTAATTTTCTGCTCGTCAGTGAAGGGACCATTATACGCGAAGCATGTTTGCACAACTCAAACCACGAGCATGACAAACTTGGGGCTTTGATCCTTAGACTGAGTTGTGCTGACTTCTCTCTTACTGTCACTGAGGCTGTTATTTACTGGAGACAAACAAATTCACACTCCCTGAATATTTTCCACATTTTTTCACATTTGATCACCAACATCAGTTCATTTTATATTGCATTAGTGATGGGAGGAAAAGGATACATGGATTTTAAAGATTTGCATCTGCATTCAGTCGCGGTATGCCAAAAAATCGATTTGTATAAGAATCCCAAAAAACACCTTTTAATACGATTCAGAATCGTTTTAAAATGTAGCAAAATTGATTTTAAAGGGGCAGTATTATCTGAACTTTACATCAGGTTATAACATTATTCCCTCATCCAAAACGTACCTGGAGTGTTGTTTTGATTCATGCATGTTTTATGAATCCTCTAATCTCTATGTAAAACACCTGGGTGGACATAAAACTTCTGCCTGTCAGTGCAGCCCTCACTTAACTCCCCCACTCAGCTCCTTCAGACTAGCAGCAGCAATTGGCAAACACCTGGTGTATCTGCTCATTATAGGAGCTCCTTCTCAGTAAAACGCTTTTAAAAACGTTATTAAAGGGTTAATAGAGAAGCCATGTTGTGATGACTTCCTGAATGTTTTCTGCCACACTTTCTACATACTTGTGAAAAGTGCATTAAAAATTGTGTGACATCTTAATTCCAGGCTTATGCAGTAGCTTTTCTGTTGCGTTGATGTTGATTTCTACACTCACGCTTTGTTTGAAGCATCAGATCCAGACGAACTCTCTGATTCCTAATGATACACGAGTGGCTGCAAGCCCAGAGGCTTCCTCTGCCAATTTGTCTCTTTGTTTGTTTCAAACTTTCCTGGACTAAACCACAACACTTAGTCAGCAGGTCCTAGCTGCTGGGTTGCTGCAGGGGAATCAGACAAGATGCTCACTGTTTACACTGTAGGTAATGTTTTAATTGAAGTTGGTTCTTTTTCTGCTTGACATGCAGCATTTAGGAAAGTTGTTTTGTCTATAATTTGGTCCCAAACAGTCAACTATTCCATGCTGCAGATACAGTGACATGGCATTTATTTATTTTTTCTTTTCCATTGATGTGTAACATCTTTGTTTACATCAGTATGTTCTGTAGAAGACAGCTCACAAGTCTAATTCCAGGTTTAAAGTCAATATTTCTTTCCAAAGGTTTGTGTTCCCTACCTATTAAAGATTGATTTTAAGTTTTAATTCCTCTGGTCATCTTCAGAAGTGTTCACTCGAGAGTGAATGAGTTCATTGATGGTGGATGGCAGGCGTTGTGAGTGGAGCTGTGGGTCAGCGCCTTGGCTGTGTGAGTAAAGCCTGAGCAAAAGGAAGCTTTGTCTCTATCAGAGCTGGCAGTGCAGCGCCTCCTCAGGCCCAGCTCTTCCTCAGCCCTCAGGGACAGCAGGACCTAATCTGCCAGCTTCGGTCGGCTCCTTCATTTCAGCACCAGGCAAGCCTATAATTACTTGCTGTGAAGAGGTGTGTGAGTATATGAGAGAGGAGAGGTTTTTTGGGGTTTTTTTTGTTGAGGTTGGGAAACAATCTATCCACATTTTTTACCTGTAATTGGGTCAGTTGTCAACGAGTAAATCTTTCCCACTGCTCTCCAGTTGCCAGGCCATCTGAATGGACTCTTAAGACCAGATCACTGCTGTATGGTTAACAAAGGAAAGCAGAGAGGGGATCCCCACAGCGGCCTGTAAACAAACAATGAAAAGCTCCATTAGTGGAGGGTGCACTAATGGAGCTTTTCATTCTTAACATGTTGACTTATGTTTTCTGACAGAAGATGTTGGTTTTCATCTTGGACTCCGTTTCTGGCGAATTCTAAGTAAATCCTGTTTGATCTTGGAGTGGTCAACTTCCTCCCTATTTTCATTTGCTGTTTAAGATATACGGGGTCTTCACAGCCAGTCAGGACTCCTTTCAAAAATAGGTTTCTGAATGGGACTTTTTCTGATTTCAATAAAAAAAGCATAAATAAATAAAAAAATGCACTGAGATGCACTCAGGACCTTCCTGTTCTCTTAATATTTGCAAGTTGTGACCTGCAAATATTAAGGTTACATTCACACAGCAGGTCATGATGCTCAGTTCCATTTTGATTTACTTATTATTTTTGTTAGTTAGTTGTTCATACTCCTAATGAAGTACGACCCCAATCAGACTTCTGTGTGAACAGTTTACGAACCCAAAGCGACAAAAAAAGAACGTAGATGTCTGATGGAAACTTTGGATTAGTGACCGTTTAGTGACCAATTTTAAAGTTTATTCAGCAATGACAATTGACAATATCCTCACAAAATCATAACTCAAAGGAAGTTTATGAAAAGAAAGCACAAGTAATTGTTGAGCCTGGACTGCAACTTCTGTAGAGAAGCCTGTTTGGATGTGGAGTTGGAGCCAAGAGTGGTGGGATTGTGATGTGATGTGCTTCAGTAATACAGACTTCTTTCATAAGTTCATAATTAGAAATTTTTAAACATTGCTTACGTCTGGATTCACCACGTCTGGCTCTGATGCAGGATTCTGATGCATGTCTCGCATGAAAGTTGGATAAATGCGACCTGACCGCTCAGACTGCGGACACTTGGTATACTTACCTGAATTATTTCAACATATGAAAGTGGCACAGAGCAGATTTTCAGGTGGTGAAAAAAACAGAATTGGATCAGTCAGATTGTCTATGGGTTGCATTCACCGGCTGTGTGAATGAAGACTAATTTATTTTGCTGAATTTAATAAACCACTAAAAATGTGAGAACAACATTGAAATCACACAAGGTGTTTTGAACCACTGCTTTATTATCATTTCAAAATCAAATGACAGAATTGTGGAGTTTGAAGCCTCTTACATTTGGGATTGACAATAGCAACTATAAACATCAGTCACTGTGTATTTCCGACAGAATCTAAATCCCAGATTGTCAACTGGTCCTATAATTCTTGGAGGTTGAACATTCAAAAGGAAACACAGCAACTTTACTGTGACATGTTCCTGTTATCTGCTAGAGTCAAACTCTCTTAAAAGAACAACCTTAATGAATGAATGGTCTAAAAATCTAATCCTTTAATTCTGGCCAATCTCTACAACGATTGTCCTAATGGTTATGTAAGCAGCACCGCTGTGAGTGAGTATGATCTTGTATTAGCCTGGTTGTTGTGGAGCCTGATAAAACGTGTTTTGCCTGATTCACACGGCTAGATTTTCCAAAACCTGTGAGACCACACACCTGAGGTTGAACAGGTTTGATCTTACAGTGGGTGGTGTTGAGACACACAGCAGGAGCAACACACCACATACAGATTTCATTCAAACATTCAGATGTTTGAATGGTTTCGATAGGATTGGTGAGATTTCCCAAACAGTTCAGAGTAAACAATCATGGCCGACTGGGAAGAAGCTTTGGTTGATATTTTGTGGACTATATTTAAGAGAAAAAAAACAAAACAATTTAAAGCGATGTTTCTGACATCCTCCTTTTTGGTGCGCCATGACAGTCGTTCATTCTTGTGTTTTTTAGATTCCTCTCAGCATTTCCCTCACTTCACTTTCTGATTGGCTAAATGTCACATTCAACAGGTTGTGCTCCCGTTTCTCCTAGAGGGACATTAATTACTCTGATATCAGGGCCAAGATAATCCAACAGGAATATTCCTTATTTTAAATGGGAGCAGACTCTTAACACACCGCACACACAACAGAAAGATCTCCTGCGATTAACTTAAGAGCCTTCCTGACAATTGTGAGTCATTAAGATTGTCGGGAGGGGGAAAAATTGGCATAAAAGTCTTGCTGTGTGAACTAGGCGTAACGTGACTGTAATGACAGAACACTTGTAAATAACAGCATGGCACATGTATTTTTTGTTTGTTTTGTTTTTTCCAAAAGGAGCCTGTTCCTATTTAAATTCAATATGGAACTTTTAACTCAGAGCACTTGATAATTATTATTATTGTTATTATTGCAGAATTTATTTCACTTTGAGTCGTCTGGAAATTCATTCAGAAGTAACAACCCGGAGAAACTCTCATAAACAGTGTAATCCCTGTGGAGGGCATGGCTTTATGGCCCACTTAGGTTCTCATTACAGTTAGGTACAGGGACTGGGTATGAGTGTGTTTTCTTTTCCGTCCCGCTGAATGAAACATTCAGCTCCTGTTGTTTTTTCCTAGCTGAAACATGAATGTCAGCCCAGCCTTCAGCCGCCTCCTTCCTGCTCTTCTTCTTTGACAGCAGCTGAGCTGTGGCTCCTCCCACTGTCGGCTGCAGGCGGATGTTTTTCGGAGCCGATTCACAACTTTTCAGTTGTGACACTTCCTTGCAGATAAAACGGATGCTTAGACGAAAACTGGAAGCAGGTGTTATTGGAGGCACACTTCTGACTTTCCTTTCGGTTTAATCTTCAGCTTTAATATCTTCCTGGATTTTCTCTCAGAAAATTTCTAGACGATCCGCAGCTGAAATCGGCGCTGGAGTCTTTTGTGGTTTTTCTCTGTGCTTCATGTAGCGCCAATCAGAATACAACGGAAACAGGAAGAGCTTCTTGTGTCACAATGTTTTGATTGGCATGTTTGAACCTCCCACAGGAGGCTGTTTTGAAAGCGTGCGGTTTGGAGAAAAAGTGTGACAAGACGGAAAACATGGCCATGATGCAGTTGAAGCGCTTGGAGACAGCTCTGCTCCAAATCAGGCTTCTGTGGTTCTCATCGTTTAACCCTGTGGTGGTTGAAGGAGTGAATTTAATTCTGTGTCATGCAGCCAGATCATTTCCCCCTGAGTTGGGATTTTCTAATGGGATCTGTGAAGAAATTGAGGCATAACTGGTGCAGCGCTGCGAAACTGTACAGTCTTAAAAAGTTGTGGTTGTTTGGGCTGGCTCCCAGATATGCGTACAGTATATTTCCTGAGAGCAGCAAACCTCACTCTGCTCTGTTTCCATGAAGGCTACATTGCTAAACTTCGGTTTTCACCAACTCTTCTTTAACTTTGAAGCTTTAAATTTGATCCATTTGAAATGAAGACAAAAAAATTTGGAGTTGGATTTTATATTTGCAACTAATGTGATCAGAACTGATTATAAACATTAGTCTCAAAGTAGTCTTCTAGATAATTTAGACCATTACCTTCACTTGGAGACTTCTATAAACTAGCATGTTCCATCAAACATACTCAAGAGTTTGACATCTTAAAATGATCAAACTAGAAACGTTGTAGCAATGCCTTCATGTTATCCGCACAAGTCAGCTCTAGGTCAAGTTGCTCCATTACCAATGTAAGAAACATTGGTACAAGTTGATACTGAAAATAACTTTGTCTAAGTTGTTGCTATTGGAAGAAGATTTAAAGAAGTAGAACTTGAGTATAGTGATGCATCAGTCTGATATTAATATTTGGAGCAGTCCAAATATTGAAAAAATTCAGTTATTGTGACAATGTGCCCAATCCATACGGAAATATCTATTTTGTCTAATTCTATGCTTTGTGCTCAGAGCCTTATCATTTATTTTAAATTATATTTAGATTTCCTAATTCCACTTTCGGAACCATTTGAAAGGTTTGTTGCAGTTTTATTTTTTACATGTCTGACTAAGGTAGTCGACCTATTGTTTTAGTCAGTTTCTTTATTATTTATTTTCCATTAACTTTGGAAAATAATTTACACAGTGTAATTTGTTACACTAACTGAACAAATTACGGTTGTTTTTAGGTGTTTGACCTGGTTGGTGAAGTCTTTGGTGTATTTAAATGTGCTGTACTGGTGCAGAGTTATCAAAAAAATTGTAATTCAGAACATTTCTGTCTGTTTAAAAAAAAAAAAAAACATTTTAAATTGGCTTACCTGTTTTTCTGTATTAGCCGATACTAAACCTCAGATATCGGTATTGGAAATGAGAAGAGTAGATCGGTGCATCCCTAATTAGAAATTGTATTTTTTTACTGAATCACATTTTTTTTTAACATTTATTTTTTTCCCTCACTATTCACAGTTTAGGTCAAGGTGAAAATGACCCAGTCTTGTTCTCCACAACAATCTCCTGGTGCATCACTAACAATTGTTTCCTTTATGTCTCTGAAAATCCTTTCTAGTTATTGCTTCTGGATTTAGGCCTAGAAAAAGTATCAATATAGTGATTAGGGCTGTAGCTCTGATTCCTCCCCAGAGATTAAATGATTGAAATATGATGTAAATACATGTACGCCATGTATTTCGCGTACATGCTGTTTGTTTTTACACATCTGTGGCAGACTGACATGAGCTGGCTGAATCAGCAGCTTCTTTCTCTTTGCCGCTGGTCAGACGGCGTTGCTTTCTGAGCCGCTGCTGACCAGCAGCATACTGATCGGTTCACCACTGAGCTTCCTCTGGAGATAGGAGGCTTTAGTGTCGCACATTTCACCCTTTCCCTGCCTGCACAGCCACAGCAGCATGGTCCTCCTCATTCCTGGTTTTCTGCTGAGTTTGCTACTTTTCCGACTCGCTCATATATCGTGCACACTGCCTGCTTCAGAATTTCCTGCCCTGACCTTGATGGAAACCAATTGTTTTGCAGAGCAGCTTTATTGTTGAACTTGAAATCAAAAAAATATGTCCGTACCAGACTACTGTTCGTCCTCCTAGTTTCTTTAATAAGTAAATGATGATGTTAAGAGGAGTTGGAGCGGCTGGTTTCCTGTACAGTCAGTCAGAGGTGGTTTCCTCCCTCTGCTTCTCCTTTATTAAGGAGCTATGTGGGGAGGAGGCCCTCTGAATGCAGCCTCTTCTCATCAAGCCTCTCTGAAATCTTCTCTTATAAACTCCAAGACTTAATAAAATGGATGGCCTGTTGGACAGGCTCGTGGAAAAACTCTTCAGCAGTTTGTTCATGCAAAGGTTTCTTCAACTACAACTGTAAACATACTGCAGCCATGCACACACACACACACACACACACACACACACACACACACACACACACACATATATATATATATATTAGAGGTGCGCCGATCGATCGGTCACCGATCATAATCGGCCGATTTTCGTGAAATCGGTGATTATCGGGATCGGCCGATCATTGGCTCTGTTACCGATACCGATCACCTTCATCTCATTTCTCAGCCTGTCTGTCCAGCTGTTCTCGTCTTTCCTTCATGGCGCAAA
>CAEGAF010014838.1:0-15233 GCA_903067075.1 Micropoecilia bifurca
GCCAACAATAACAGCTACTCCAACCACAACCACAATGGCTCCAACTACAACAACTGCTGCCCCAACAACAACCACAGTGGCTCCAACTACAACAACAACTGCTTCTCCAACAACCACAGCTGTCCCAATAACCACAGCTGCACCAACTAAAACAACCGCTGCACTAACAACCACAACGGCTCCAACTACAACAACCGCTACTCCAACATCTATCCCAACAACTACTAATGCTGCTTCAACCACAACCCCTGACGCTCCAACAGCCACTACTGTCCCTACCACGTCTGGTGCTCCAACCGCAACTTCTATCACAACTGCTGCAGCATCTACAACAACAACTGCTCCACCACCAACCACTGTTTCCCCAAATACAACTGCTTCTGCAGCAAGGAGTCATAAAATAAGTTTTCTTTTGCTCACAGCAGTCATTACAGTAGCTTTTTTTAACTGAAAATCTTCACAATAATCTCTAGGAGTTTTTCCATTATTTATTCTTATTTATTATGGTTATTTAATTTATCCTTTTTTTGCTTTGTGTATGTAATCAAATGTAATACTAATATCCAATAAAAAATAATTTATGCTTAAAACTTTCTTGCAGGACCTAATGAGCCGTATAAAAATTTAGGCAAAAATTACACTTTATTTCTTAAAGGATGTACAGTTTTTATTTTTGATTTTTTAACAAATATATATTGTAAGCATTTTATTTATTACACCTGCTTCAGAAATGAATGTGCTTTTCATAGTTGTGACCAATTTTTAACTGTCTTGAATACTATTGTATTTTACATGAAGATTTATTAATAAAGAATGAAAGGAAATTATTCAGACTAACTTGGTTTTATGGCATTTACAACAGCTAACCCATTAAATTTGTGTTGCATCAGACACGTTCGAGTTCCAAGACCAAGACCAAGACCAAAACCAATGCCAAAGACAGGCTACGCATCTGTCAGAAAATGATGTTTCAGCATCAATACTCTTGTTGTTGTTTTTTTATATCTAATTCTGACCATACATACTGAAACTGACAGCATTCCCATTATCAGATCACTTACAAGCAAGAGGCAATGTCCTCCCAACAGATTAATGGGTCACCTAATATTTTATCTTTTTCACACCATGCACTTTAATTTATGTATTATATGTTTTTCAGCTACATATAATCATTTTATAGCACAATCAAGTAACAAATTTTTTTAAAGTTGTTATGAAAGTGGTGAATATCAAACATGACGTAAATTAAATATGACTTTGTAATTTAATGCCTTAGGTCTTTCTCTCTTTAAAGAAGTTTAATACTCCGCATTCAACTTTGCTCCTCTATTTACCCTTTAACAATTTTATTTCACTAGCATTGCACTGAGAAGTAGTTTGTATTGGACTCCTCAGATGTTTAGTTCCACCAGGTGTTTGCTAATTGCTGATGGCTAGTCTGAAGGAGCCAAGGGAGGGGTTCTCTGTGAGAAGGTAGCTCAGAAGCTTGTAAGTTGCAACTCCATGAAAGAGCTTTGTCCTTGAAAGCAGTGCTTAGTTTTGCACAGGGGAATCACTACCATAGAAGAGTAAAGGATTTCTCAAACATGCATGAAATAATCAAAGCAACACTCCGGGTATGATTTGCTGAGAAAATAACATTGATATATGGATTGAACTTATATAGCACTTTATCCAATCATTTTGACCACTCAAAGCACTTTACACTAGAGTCACATTCCCAAACTTATACACCAAACGGTATGCAATTTGTAGACCGATAGGCAATTTTGATTTAACTGCCTTGCCCAAGGGCACATCAACACATGGCAGGAGAAAGCTGGAATTGAACCTACAACCTTCCAATCACAAGACCACTATTCTACCACACAGGCAGAGTTGCCCACATGTAAAACTTAAAAAAATACTAATTTTTACATAAGCTTGGAAGATTGTTGTGGACAAAAGTGTTCAATCCCTTTCAAAAATACTGAGATCAGCATATCTGGCACAATAAAAATATGATTTCCAAATTTTACTTAAAACAGAATATACATAAAAAATAATTAAACAAATGGTTTAAGTACTATTAAACAATTTGTTTGTTATTTGTGTTTTTATATGTCTTTTAAAGAATTCTGATATGGTTGACGGAAAAGGGTGTCATGCTTAGTAAAGTAGGCCAACCACCTCTGTGAATACCATTAAAACCCTAATTAATTTTAGATTTAGGAATAAAGTTGACCATGATAGAGCCCATATTGCTTTTTCGTAGAGGTACAAAATGTCATTAAAGATAACAGGAGAAACAATCCAGAATATTTTACTCAAAACAATTGCGTTTTTAAAATTGACTGGAATCAATCATTTGTTTTGATTTATACTGTTTTCAAATTAATTGCAGCAGCTAATTCAGTGACTGCGTTAATGTTTAAAGTCTATCTCAAAAATGTATATTTTTTTTATTTTGCTGCATTAACTGACTGTATTTTGATTTTAATTGTAGGCTTTAATTTATTATATGATCATAAAACATCTTTGAGATTGACCAATATTCTCTGAGTAATATACTTTCTTTAAATAGTCATGGTGTAGCCTACTATATGCTGGGGTGTGACTTATGACAACTGTTCAAATGAAAATTGAATTGAAGTCGGGACTCTTCAAAAAAATGTATTGCTGACATCTACTGGCTGACAGCTGCAGTCGCAAGCAAAAGGCCTGAAGGGGAGAAAAGAAAAGAAAAAAATCAGAAAAATACAGGACCAACCGCCAGAATTAACTCATTTAAAGTTAAAACTCACTTTCACACAAATACAAAGACGCTAGCATAAATGTTTGGCTGCTGAACTGGACAATTCAAGATCCTTGATAGCTAAAATTAGCTTGATGATGCACAAATCGTTTTTATAACAATATTACCTGTAAACATACCTTTATCTTGGCTTTTTTATTCTCCCTCTTTATTTTCTCTGTCCCTGTAGAATAAGTCATTTTTTACGACATTGTTTTATTTGTTATCATCCACTTGTGCTTTGGAGGTTTGGCTGGATGCGCACTGCAAATTGCACGGCAGTTCATATTACCGGTGAAGTGTGACCTTTCGCGGTCTCCAGAGGGAACCTAACAGCAATTTATCTCTTCTTCTTGCCAATATAAATAGTGATTTCTGTATGAAATCACTACTTATATTGTACCGACCCAATCCATCAATCAGCCATTTTGTCGTATGTAGAGATAAATATAAAAATGTTATTTATACACATAGAAAGTCAGTAAACTAAGATAAGATATTCCTTTATTAATCCCACAGTGGGGAAATTTACATTGTTACAGCAGTATAAAGGACAGAGCTGATATATACAAATATATATTATTGGACAATAAAAACTAATCTTTATAATGAAATTGTGTGTTTGTTATTATAATCACATATACAAATCTAGAAAAAAAAGATCTGCTCTAATGAGCATTGAGCTGCTGCTTCATAATATTCACCTGCTGAAATTGTTGTGTTTTTTTAGGGAGGGGGCCATTAAACATTTCAGAATCTAGAAAATATTATTTGGTAATAAATTCCTAACTTGGTATGTATTTGGTCAAATAATCTATATTTGCTTTGGCATTAATATTTATTTGTGATGGTCAGGTGGTTTTGGAAGATGAACCTGGATTGTGAACATTGCTTTATTGATCAGGGTCTTGTCTCCCATTTTGACATAGTTATCCAAACCTTGTCATGGCCTCTCAAGGTTTCGGAAACTAATAGACAGTTTTTAATCACCTTCAAAAATCAATTGTGTAATTTTTCGTTTTGTCGTTGTTGCTGCCTGTTATCCAGGACTTCCTTGGAGAAGAGGTTTTTAAATCTTAATGGTGTTTTAATCCTGGTCTAATAAAGTTTGAGAAAAAACACCAGACCGAATCTTTTTGGCTGATCTCAGGTTATCACTGTGGGCATCAGTCCTACAGTTTTTCTTCCTGTGCACTTGTAGTTTTTAATGGGTTCCCTGGCTGGATATGTATATATCTCATTTAAATTGAGCAGAATAAAACAACTGAAGTTACCCGTTTTGTTCAGCAAAGTGAACGTTTTTTCTCTCCCTTCCCATTTGGCCTGTGACTGGGCCATTAACCTGCTGCCTAGAGATCTTCTACTCACAAGTTGTCTCTGTAATCTTTCCTAATGTGAGAAGGAAGATGGAGCAGCACATCAGTCACTCAGTGAGTAAAGGTATAATTTATTTATCTTCTCCTATTCATCATCTGTCTTCCATTGACAAAACAACTGAGAAAAACTGTAAAAATGTTTTTTTTATATCACTGGTTTAAATATTAATTTAGGTCAGGAGGGTAGTGATGCAGTGATTATTCCACCTCTAGGACACACCCCAAACATTAGCACCTAATCCTCCATCTTAGCAAAAGTCAAAATGGATATGAGTCATAATCGTGGTGTTCCTATTTTTGTCAAACAAACTCTTGTGTCATGGTGACAGAATAAAAAAGGAGT
Organism: Micropoecilia bifurca; assembly: GCA_903067075.1. Classification (NCBI taxonomy): domain Eukaryota; kingdom Metazoa; phylum Chordata; class Actinopteri; order Cyprinodontiformes; family Poeciliidae; genus Micropoecilia; species Micropoecilia bifurca. The sequence goes on from CAEGAF010014838.1 coordinate 4,493, forward strand.
AATCTTACCACAATACTGGGAGGCAAGCTGAATATTAAACACATAAGTCATATTATTTATTGACAATAAATACAGGTACAGGTACCGGTACCTGTACCAGTACTTCATACAGTACAGGTATGAAGTTTCTGAATGCTTTGTGGCTGCATGGAGATCTTGCTATTGCAGCAACATCTGTCTGCTCTGAGATTTATTTAGCCACTGAATATGGTGCATGCTTTGAGAAGAGTTAAAAGGGAAGAAACTGGTGAGATGAAAATTTTTAAAGGAACTGCAAGAACACTAGATACCTTCCTATGCCAGATTTTCATTCTAATGCTAGGTCTCATTGTCTAACAGACACTAACTGTCTATTTGTACCTTTTCCTGCCTCTTCAGCCAATCTGCAGCAGCTGAGATTCTGGGAGGTTCAACACCAAAACCTGAAGCTTCAAACTGAGCCGTCGACTGAACCAAGACGCCTTTCAAACAAGTACAGTAGTTAACTTGCTCTGTTGGTAGATGTTATGGTGTCTCCTTAATCTGTACAGACAGGCCTCGTCGTCTTTGAATACACAGCTTTAGGGTGTTTTCTTTTGTTAATTGATTATAGTAAATATTTGAACCTCCATGTAAGTTTTAAGACATTTCACCTCTTGATTGAATTCATTTTCTTTTTACCTTCTATTAGATGTTGTAAGCAGCCTTCTGAATCGAATCAAATCTCAAACAAATCTGAGGTGCATTTGAGTGCAGTCTTTATTACTCAGATACCCCAAAATAAAATCGAGTGAAATCAAGCACTTTCAGAGGTAACCTGTAATAAACAAAGTCCATATTTGTCATAGCATAAACACCAACGTTTACACTGTTTTTCAATCCTTCCATGCAAATGCATTTAAGGCACCTATTGTTCTACACCAAAAAAAAAAAAACGACAACCACAGATTCTCCAACAACCACCACAGGTGCTCCAACCACAACCACAGTTTCTCCAACAACCACCACAGGTGCTCCAACCACAACCACAGTTTCTCCAACAACAACCACAGCTGCACAAACTACAACCACAGCTGCTCCAACAACAACCACAGCTGCTCCAACGACAACCACTGCTGCTCCAACGACAACCACAGATTCTCCAACAACCACCACAGGTGCTCCAACCACAACCACAGCTACTCCAACAACAACCACAACAGCTCCAACAATGACCACAGCTGCTCCAACAACAACCACTGCTGCACCAACAACAACCACAGCAGCTCTGAAAACCACCACATCTGCTCCACCAACAACCACCTCTGCTCCAACCACAACCACAGTTTCTCGAACAACAACCACAGCTGCACAAACTACATCCACAGCTGTTCCAACAACAACCACTGCAGCTCCAACAATGACCACAGCTGCTCCAACAACAACCACTGCTGCACCAACCACAACCACAGCAGCTCTGAAAACCACCACATCTGCTCCAACAACAACCACATCTGCTCCAACAACAAAGACAGCTGCTCCATTTACGAACACAGCTGCTCCTACAACAACCACAGCTGCACCAACAACAACCATGGATGCACCAACAACCACAGCTGCACCAACAGCACCAACATCTGCTCCTACAACAACTACAGCTGCTCCAACAACAACCACAGGTGCACCAACAACAACCACAGTTGCTCCAACAACAACCACAGCTGCTCCAACAAAACCCACATTGCCTCCAACAACAACCACACCATTTGTTCCAAGGACAACCGTAGTTACTTTAAAAACTACCACAACTCCTTCTTCTATAACAGTCAGTACTGCTTCCAATGCACCATTCACCACGGTTTCCACAACTGCTGCTTCTGGACTAACCAACATTGCTGCCACTACTCCCACCGCTGCACCTTCCCTTGTTGTTGACACAATTTCTCCACCTACACAATCCATAGCTACTGCATCCAGTTCACCCACTACAACTACTGCTGCAACTACAACAACCACAGTTTCAACTACAAAGACAACCGCATCAACCTCCAATGCAGTTCACAATTCAAGTGTCTTCTTGCTCATAGCTTTTTTTTCAGTACTTATTTTGAATTAAAACTGGAATTATGCTCGTCTTCATATAGCCCACTTAATCTTGAATACATTTTCTAAATGAGTTGAAACATGTTTATTTCTGTTTACTAATATTTTGTAATTTATTAGTTTTTGATCTTCAAATACAACGTAAATCTTGCACATTATACTCATAAATTAATCAAATCCTTATGATTTTTTTCTTTTAAGACTCTTAACATTTTACATATACACTACAAGATGAGATTCTATTTTTTTTCAATGCTATTATTTTTAATTTAATATTTATATTTTCAGTGGGTGCAAAATAAATATGATTTATTATCCAGCATGTATGCTCTTTTTTCCCCCTTTCCTTTAAATATTTCTATAAATAATTTAGCATTCCTTTAGCATTCATTACTATTTTGCATTCAAACATGCTGAGCCTGACTTACTGTAGATGTGTTTTTTTCAGAATTAAGTGATAAAACAGTGGTTAATCACTTCTAGTGGCTGGCCGTGCATTTGATCCCTGGGCCTTCAGTGGGGGTTTGCCGATTTAATCCACCACTGTGACTTTTTAATTATTAAACCCACAAATACTACAGTAAACAAAAAACACAAAATAGCAGGTTGCAAATGTTTGTTCAGCCTGAACATCAACATCATTACTGATTTGGATAATCTGGGCAACAGCTCCGTTCCCCTGAAGATCTAAATGTCAACATCACCTAACACACTCCTGATCAAAATCTTTAGACCAATTAAAAAACTGCAAGATTTAGCATTTTGCACTATTGGATCTTAAGAAGGTTCTAAGTAGAGCTTCACAATGTTCACAAAGAAGAAATCAGCATAAAACACAAAAACATTTGAGCGAGGAATTAACTGAAAACTGCATTTACACTCAAACATTATTTTTTTCAGCTGATCAAAAGTTTAAGTCCATAGCAAAAGAAAAAACGAAAACCCCCAAGAACAGAAATCAAAGTGTCAAAAAAAGGACTCAGTAATTGAGTAGCTCCACCATCTTGTTAATGACTTCAAACAATCGTTTAGGCTTGATGCCAGTGTTTGCAGGAGGCTAATGAGAACATTGCTCCAAGTGTTGAAGATGGCTTCACGAAGGTTATCCACTGTCTGGAACTGATGTCCATTTTTGTAAACTTCCCTTGCCATGAATCCCCAAATGTTCTCAAATGGGTTTAGATCCAGGGAACATGCAGGATGGTCTTAAAGAGTGATGTTATTCTGTTGGAAGAACTCCTTTGTTAGGCGCGCATTGTGAACATTGTCCTGTTGAAAAACCCAGTCATGACCACACAAACGAGGCCCTCAGTCATGAGGGATGCTGCCCGCTGCAACATTTCCACATCACCAGCTGCTGTTTGACGCCCAGCACAACCTGAAGTTCCATTGTTCCATTGAAGGAAAACGCAGCCCAAATCATGATGGCGCCTCCACCACTCTGCCGTGTAGAAAACATCTCAGGTGGGATCTCCTTGTCATGTCAGTAACGTTGGAAGCCATCAGGACCATCAAGGTTACAAGTTCTCTCATCAGAGAAGGCAACTTTCTTCCACCTTTCAATGTCCCATGTTTGGTGAACCCTTGCAAAGTCCAAACGGGCAATTTTGTGGTGTTGAAGAAGATGTGACCTTTGAAGACGGTTTTTTTTCTCTCTTTTCTCTCTCGTAGATGCCGTCTGATGGTTATTGGGCTACAGTCAGCACCAGTAATGGCCTTAATTTGGGTAGAGGATCGTTCCGTGTCTTGACGGACAGCCAATCGGTTCCTGTGGCTCAGAACTGGTGCCATTTTTTTGGATCTACTTGACTTTTTTGTTCCATAACCCTCAGGATAATTTAAAAAAGCCTAAATGACTGTCTTACTGTGCCCAACCTCAGCAGCGATGCCACGTTGTGAGAGGCCTTGCTTATGCAGCTCAACAATTCTACCATGTTCAAAGTCAGTGAGCTTTTTTGCTTTTGCCATCAGGAGGTCTTGACAGTGTAAAGACTTGACAAAAAATGTCATGGAATCCAGATTTTTGCACAGCTTTTGGCTTTTAAAGACTATGGTCTTAAACTTTTGATCAGCTGAAAAAAATCATGTTTGAGTGTAAATGCAGTTTTCAGAAAATTCCCTGCTCAAAAGTTCTTGTCTCTTGCACTGATTTTTTTCCTTTAACATTGTGAAGCTCTACTTAGAACCTTCTTAAGATCCAATAGTGCAAAATGCAAATTCTTGCAATTTTTTGACTGGTCTTAAGATTTTGATCAGGAGTGTACATCATCATCATCGAGATTCTGTACTGAGCAGGGTGTTGTGGTGGTGCACGGTGAAGCGCAACTCACATAAGGAGGACTTAGTCTTCGACACTGCTATCACAGTTTCAATTGCTGACCTGATGACCTTTGTTGATGTTATCCCCCACTTTCCTGTCTAACTACTCCAAAATAAAGGCCACTTGAGCCAAAAAAAAGAGATCCAAAGTCCAGGCAGCACAGATTAAGCGGAAGGCTAAGAGCTTAAATTCTGGTAGCAACTGGTGACAACAAACAACTGATGGCAGAACAGACATAGGACTTGAATAAGGACCCAAAAAGGACCAAAGAACACAGGTGGGATTAAATACACAGAGGGTAATCAGAGAAACGAGACACAGTTGGGAACAATCAAAGGTAGACAAGACAACATGGAGACTCAATAGACACAGAAACCTAAAATAAGCACAAAGAAAACTCAAATCTTCACACATACATGCCATATTGTTCAGATTTGCTCTGTTCTAAGTATTTTTTGAAAACTGCTATTGTTTTCTTTCATTTTCACAATCACAACTTTGTTTTGGTCGACACTATAAAATGGTTTGTTCAAAATCAATCAATCAATCAATCAATCAATCAATCAATCAATCAATCAATCAATCAATCAATCAATCAATCAATCAATCACGTTAATGTGGCTGGATTGTTTAGATGCAGACATTTGTGGTCTTTACTCTTCAAAAGTAACTTACTTTAAAAGTAACTTACTTTATTACTTTTGAAGAGGACACACGCAACATGCGATGCGTGTGTACTTGGCTCTGTGTGGACTAGGTGTGACGCTATGGGCGTGAAATCAAAGATTCTTCCTGTTGGCACTGATACAATTGACAGAGTCATAAGAAAAACTTTTTTTAAGCTATGACTCAGGAACTTTTTTAAGTCGTTGTTAAAGGTGTTAATAATTAGGCGTCACTTTCCTTTTAAAGAGTAAAGCCCATAAAGACCACAAATGTCTACATCTAAACAATGCAGGCAAGTAGCTTCTTAGAAAAAAATAAGAAGAATTATAACTATTAAAAAAGAAACAGGCAAAATTTTACTTTATCCTCCCCATTTCCAATCTCTGCTTAGCAATTTTAACATTAGTTCATTACCTTTAAAAAAACATAAAATAGAGTAATAGATTTCTACAATATTTTTTTACTTAAAGTCTATTGTTAAGACAAAATAGGTTGAAATTTGAAAATTTTAAAAAGATTAGTGGACAAACACTTGGTATTGTGTTTATGAAACAAATATAATTACTTCTTCAATTTAGCAAGAAATGTAGTTCAGCCAGTTTTTGTACAAAATAAATAAAAAATTATGAGAAGAAACCCCACCTAATAAATTGCTTTGCAGACATTCCTAATTAACTACGCACATAGTTTTGTTTATTTGCTTCACACCAAGGCCACATTACCTGATCCTTGTGGTATAAAAGCTTCTGCTGAAGCAGCTTTCACAGGACAGACAGAAAGGATCACTGAGCATCGCAACTTCTGCTACTGCAGTGAAAAAATATCCAGCTTGAATTTGTAAGTGCAATATCTTGGTAACCTTTTGTTTTTATTCACAAATTATTGTGCAATTTGTTAATAAGTAGTAAGTTATGGAGTAATACTTCAAGAAAATAAATTTAAAATGTAAAATTATAAGTAGTTTATTATATAAATTGTATTATTGTTTTTATGTCATTTACTTATTTGTATTTATCTTTCTTTTTTATTTGATCTGGAATAGTGGCATTTATTTAAAAATGAAGCAACAGGAAAGCGGGTTGTGAAGGAGGGGAGAAACATACGGAAAAGGTCAACTGCCGGGACTCAAACCTATAAGAGCTGCATTGAGAACTAAGGCGTCCATTTATAAAAATTTGTTTTAATACATTGTTTTTTAAAGTATCCTTCACCTCTGATTGCTGATTTCTGACCTTAAACATGAATTGTAGTTTTAAATATTACAGAATTTCAGAATTCTGGGAATTCTCTGACAATATTCAAATACTGTTCAGTTCGATCCTCTGAATTTTATAAATTGACTGAATTCAGTAATTTTGTCGGACATCAAAATATGGCTGAATGACAACCACCTACAGTTAAATGCAAGCAAGACAGAGATGCTTATTGTTGCTCCTGACGATTAAATTACTGATATCAGGAAGCTTCTTAGGTTTTTAAGCCCTTCAGAAAAAAAATAATCTCTGAAATCTGGGTGTTCTCTTTGACAGTTCTTTGTTCTTTGGACAATCATGGCAAACTGTTAGTTCACAGCTATTTTTATCATTTAAGGAATATTTCTAAGCTGCAAACTATTATCACAGAATGAATTAGAAATGATTGTCCATGCTTTTATTTATTCTCGTTTAGATTACTGTAAAGGCCTTTTAGTGGGAATAAGTAAATCCTCTATGATTCGCATGCAGGCTGTGCAAAACGCTGCAGCCAGGCTTTTAACTAAAACCCACATAACAGCTCTCATAACTCCTGTTCTGGCCTCACTGCATTGGCTTCCTGTATATTTTAGGACTCATTTTAAGATTTTAGTCTTCACTTTTAAGACTCTTCATGGTGAGGCTCCCAAATATATACTGGATCTTTTAAAGCCACTCTGTCAGTCTAGGACTTTGAGATCTTCTAATCAGATGCTGCTGACGGTACCCAGAACTTATTTTAAAACTTGTGGTGACAAGAGCATTTCAGGTACCAGCCCTGAAGCTGTGGAACGCTCTCCCTCTAGTGCGCTGCTTCTACTTTGACTATGTCATTTACATACAAATTGAATAATCTGGGTCCCAACACTGATCCCTGCAGAACCCCACAAGTTATGTTTAGTAAATCTGATTTCTGATTGTCTAATTCTACAAATTATTTCCTTTGTCCAATATAGGTTCTAAGCCAGTTTAGTGCCACCCCTCTAATTCCATACCTTTCCAGTTTTTTTTAACAAGATGTCATGATTGATGGTATCAAAGGCTTTTTTGAGATCCAATAAACCAATTGCAAATTTCCTATTATCCATACTGTATTCTTACAGGGTATCTGATTACTGGTAAGGCATAGCTGTTTATTGCATGGATATGGTTCTTGCCATTGAGCTGGGTTCTCAGGACTTGCCTTATTCGTTGGAGGTATTTGGCTGTGGCTCCTTTACTTGTGATCTCATCCTCATTGAGGTTGCCATTTGTTTGTGGTATTCCCATGTACTTGTAACTGTCCTATGTCTGCTATTGTTCCTTCTTGGAGTGAGACCCCTTCTGTGTGGATGACCTTCCCTCTCTTTGTAACCATCCGACCACACTTCTCTAGTCCGAATGACATTCCAATGTCAGTGCTGTATATCCTGGTGGTGTGGATCAGTGAGTCGATGTCTCGCTCGCTGTTGGTGTACAGCTTGATGTCATCCATGTAGAGGAGGTGGCTTATGGTGGCACCATTCTTGAGTCGGTATCCAGTCTTGTTGAAGTTTGGAGCCATCCCGTTCTTCCAAACACCCTCTGAGCACTTTTAGATAGTGCCTTTTAGTTTTAGAAATTGCCTTTTAGTTCTCCCAAAGTTACTTCCTGTCAAAGTATGCTGGAATCAGCGGTTCAACTTGGGACAAGACTTGGTCAGCTCATCCAGGGGTTATTGGGAGGTTGTCGCTGTTCCTCTGGCCATTGGGTGGGTTACTCAGTTTGGAGAAGTCTGTCACTGCCAGGACCATTTATCACCTCTGTTAAAGTGAGGCCCTGGCAGGGAGAAGCATTTGGGCTTGTTAGACAAGTATTGCTGTTTGGAAACATTTTTAAAAATTGCTGCGTTGGAGTTTTACTCTCAATAGGGTGACCCTGTATCCTCATTTGTCCTGATGGCCTTTATGTTAGTTCTTGTGATGCATGTAGTATTTTCATGGGTTAGGGTTAGGGTTTTACATCTACAGTAAAAATGTAAAGGACTGTAGATTGTGAAGAGGAAGACAAAATGTCCTTACTTTTATACTGCTTTGTTTTTGTTTGTGAAAATGTTGATTGCTTTAGTGATGTGCAGTAAAACTAGATTCATGTGAACCTGATATGAATTAAAGTTTTTAAAATGTTTAGACTCTGAGAAGCAACAATATACTCATTTATTTATATCAGTAAATATATAACCTAATTTGACGTAGCTGTGCCAGGATGCCTCAGGGTCTGTTGAACATTTTAAAAAATTGTGGCACATCAGCATCACAGCTTAAAGACAACATTCATACAGAATTTGCCACTATAAAATAATTTAGCCAATTGCTAGTACTGGAATATTGTAGAAATGTAAGTCAATCACACTGCCAATCACATTTGTCATGATGTGGTATAGTTGGTGAGGAAGACGCTTATAGGCCCAAGCTGACATTAGTAGATGTTTAATGGTGAATCCAGAAACACAGATGACATAGGGAGAACCAAAGAACAAGATGTGCAGCAAACAGACGACAGACGTGAACTGGTGGTACAAACGACGAGAACCTGACAAGAAACAAAGACAACAGGTGGGTATAAATACACAGAGGGTAATCAGGGAATCAGTCCGGCGGCGGCATCTGGTCGACGCCACCACAGGAAGCGGAGTCCTGGAGGGCCGGTTGAGGACGGAGCACAGGGGCGCACTGGGAGGGCCGGACGGAGCACCGGGAGGGCCGGACGGAGCACCGGGAGGGCCGGCAGCGCACAGGCTGACAGATGATTAATGGTGAATCCAGAAACTCAGATGAAACAGGGAGAACCAAGGAACAAGATGTGCAGCAAACAGACGACAGTCATGAACTGGTGGTACAAATGACGAGAACCCAAAAAGGAACAAAGACAACAGGTGGGTATAAATACACAAAGGGTAATCAGGGAAACTAGACACACCTGGGAACAATTAAGACAACACATACTCACAGGGGAAAATGGGACTAGACTGAAAGAAACTCAATCTCAAAACACAGAACCTAACAACATAAATGATCCAATCACATGGCAATATCCAAAGAGTTATATTGAAACATGTAGTTTCTGCCTTAAAATAAACAAATATTTTGTTTTGAGATTAGAATTACTTTTCTCACTGCAACTAGATCACTTACTTGCAATAAAGCCTAAAATAGGTTTGCTCAGGTTCAATCCTCGAGAGTCAGCACCTTGCAACTTTCAGATGCTTTCACAACACACACCAAATTAATGGCTCATTAGCAGGCCTCTATAGAACTGAGAAAGACAAAAAAAAAAATAAAAAATTGTCTCCAGGTCATATTATCAATGTCATATTATCAGACAACATAATTTTCTAATTCCAAGGACTCTCATGATACTTTTTGGTCTCAGCTTTATTTTTTATATGCATTTCAAAATCAAGGATTTCATTGACTATTGTAGCCATTCTGTGTTTTAGTGGCAATTTATAATCTGAATGTGGTTTTCAGTCTTTCAAGTTGTGTTCAGCCTTGCAGCAAGAAGGTTCTGGGTTCGATTCCCGGCCCTGGTCTTTCTGCAGGGAGTTTGCATGTTCTCCCTGTGCATGGTGGGTTTTTTCCAGGTACTCCGATTTCCTCCCACAGTCCAAAAACATGACTGTCAGGTTTACTGGCCTCTCCAAATTGCCCCTAGGTGTGAGTGTGTCTGTGCATGGTTGGTTGTCCTGTGTGTCTCTGTGTTGCCCTGCAACAGACTGGCGACCTGTCCAGGGTGACCCCGCCTCTCGCCCAAAACGTTAGCTAAAGATCGGCACCAGCAACCCTCCCGACCCCACCAAGGGCCAAGGGTGTAAAGAAAATGGATGGAAGTTGTGTTCATAAAAAATGTATTCTGATCTTCCTGCCATGTCACAGTCAGCTGGATAGATTCCAGCCTTTCGTTTCATTCTGATTGTGTTCTAGAATAAAATGTTCTAGAAGCCTTTTGTCTTGTACTGGGAACTCGCCTACTAGATTTTATACCCTGTGTTGCCGAGCCAGGCCTGGGAATTAAATATTTAAAAACATGGAAAAAAGCCACTTTTTTTTGTATTATTTCCTAAGTCCTCTTCTGACACATAACATGTACTAAACTTATTTTTTTGTTGGGTTCTTTTTGTACAACATAATAAGCCGATCACCTTGTTACCTTTGACCTTTTGCCCGTGACACACGACCCAGTTGCCTCTTGCTCAATGAGATTAAGTGGATTATGAAAAATGGTTCTGGTAAAATTTACTGAACTAGTCATTTCGATCACTCAAAGCGCTTCACACTGGACTCACATTCACCCATTTATATGCCGATACGCAGATTGGGGTTTAGTACCCAGAGGAAACTGGAATCGAACCGACAACATTATGATCGTGTGACCAATATGGCTCCACACTCAGTTCTGATACAAGGGAGAGCAAACAACTCCATAACCCAAAACGATCAAATTT
>CAEGAF010014854.1:0-10145 GCA_903067075.1 Micropoecilia bifurca
TTACTTTAACTGTATTTGACAAGTTTACCAAAATATAAAAAATGTCATTCAAACTGCATTTGCCTTGTTTTACTTTTTTCTTATACTTTTCATTACATTACTTGAGTACATCCATTTTTACAGTAATTCCCATACTTAAGTACAAGAAAATTCAGATACTTTAAGATTTTAACTCAAGTAACATTTCAGTCAGTGACTTGGACTTTTACCAAAGTCATATTTTGGAGAGGAACCTAAACTTTTACTTGACTCCAAGATTTCAGTACTTTATACAACATCTCCATTAACCACAAGAATAAAACAAATAACAACAAACATAAGTTTTAATCTCTCCAGCATAAATGACTGCATAAATAACGAACTAAATAACTAAATAACATAAATAACTAACTAAAAATGTATTGCTTCGTTCAGGAGAACCATGATGGGTCGCTGTTGGTTTCACAAGCTTTATCAGTTATGAAGGGGCTTTTATTTTGAAAAACCGGAAGTCTCAGTGTTTTGATACAGGCTGCGGAAGGAGCTGTCAGTTGCGATCCACCAAGAGAGGCTATTTCTCCTGCTAAAGCGGCGCTAATTTAAACGACACATGTCATTTCCTTAACACAAGGCCAACATGGGATTCACACCGAGGCGCTTCCGGGGTGCCACGCCGCCCAAAGCGTCCCTTTTGCTGCCTTTCCTGCTACCGGTCCTACTCGTCGGCGGCCAAGGCGACGAGAACGCCGCCGCTCTGGATAATGTCGTTACCGAGAGGATGGCGGAGGAAAGCCACCGACAAGATAGTGCCTATCTGCTCATATTCATAATGCTACTGACGCTCACCATCCTCACCATATGGCTCTTCAAGCACCGCCGCTTCAGGTTCCTGCACGAAACGGGGCTCGCTATGATTTACGGTAGGAACATTAACGTTAGCAACCAGTCGGTGTCAGTCAGTCAAAATAAAAGACGCCTCATGACTGGCTGCCTGTGACGGAAACCGTCAGCTGCTTATACTTGACCTCTAAGCCAATTAAACGCTTTCTCTTCACGTGTCAGGGAACATGGACAGCTCGAGCCTACTTGTATCTATTTTTTAATATACTTTATTTACAAACAAACAATAATTTAATTGGAAACAACAAAGCGACTGACCTGCATTTTCGTCTATAACCTGGAAAGTGGATCATTTAGTTTCCCAGAATTCAACAGAAATACAGTCCAGTTAAATGTTTTCATGTACGTAAACATAAGGCAAATCACATCATTCACTAGTTATAAGTAAGTATAAATAACATGGTTATTGCCAAGAAAGTTTTTTTTTATATCTCAAACAAAGTATGCGAGGTATCTCTTAAAATTTTGCACAGGTGTTACCCTGTAAATTCAATACTGAGAAAATATATTCCAAATATTAGGTCCTGGGGAAACAAATCCATAAATTTCATCAGAAAAGAAAAAAAAAATACAAATCAAATTCATCACTCAAGTTTACAAGTTTCATAGCTTTAGAGTTGGTGCATATTTTGAAAGATTCTAAAAAAACATCTTACATAAGCTCTAAAGACAGTGAGGTTGGGTTTGTTTTTAGCAAATTTACAGGCATGTATGTGGAACTTAGCCAAAAGAATAAGAACATTTATAATATATTCTTTCCCAGATATAGTATTATTGGAAATACCAAATAAAACGTGTTTAACATTTAAAGGAATAAGTACATTACATATCTGACTAAAGAAAACATTGAAATCACACTAAAAGGTTTTGCTAAAGGAGCATTCCCAAAAAAGGTGGGTTAATGTTTCTTGTTCGATGTGACAAAAGGAACAGAGAGGATCAATATTTGGAATATATTTTCTTAGTATTGAATTTACAGGGTAACACCTTTGCAAAATTTTAAGAGATACCTCGCGCACTTTGTTTGAGATAAAACACTTTCTTGGCAATAACCATGTTTGTTCCCAATCAATATCTGAATAAAGATTGTTCCTACTTATAACTAGTGAATGATGTGATTTGCCTTATGCTTACATACATGAAAACTGTCTTTCTGTTGAATTCTGGGAAACTAAATGATCCACTTTCCAGGTTATGAGTGTAAATGCAGGTCGCTAGCTTTATGGTTGCTGTGTTGTTTCCAATTAAATGTAATAATTAACTGACCATGAAGGGACTAAGTTTTTCTTTTAGAGTAAAGTTGAAATGCAGACGTATGAAAAAATAGGACACCCAATGATTTGGTTTGGACATATAAATATTTTGGCATTTTAAATAAACCAGAAACAGTGAGGAAGGTACCCTTTAAAAATATATTTAAAACTTTAAAAAATGCCAGTTTGAGAAATAAATTGGATGTTCACACATTTATTTCCCCTTAAAATGTCTAAAATTATAATAATAATTATATTGCTAGAATAATATAATTCTTTTAACAAATCAGACACCACAACAGATTAAATGTGATAATGATAATTATTTAATTAGTCCATTGTCTTAATTTTTTCTATCACTACCAAACAGAATTCTGATGCAATTTTCTGCTTAAAAATCAATCAAGCTTCTTTTTTTGCTTTTTAGGTGCAATTAAAACATTTTGAGATAAAAAAACAAGGAAAACAAGCTTCATGCTTCCTCTGAGTAAATCTATCTGTATATCTTGATATTTACTCAAAGGTCTCTTGGTGGGTGTGATCCTGCGCTTTGGCATTCATGTGCCCCAAAGCATGAACGACGTGGTCCTGGAATGTGCCGTCAACGCCAGCCCCGCCACTCTGCTGGTCAACGTCAGCGGGAGGTTCTACGAATACACGCTTAGGGGGGAAGTGAGCCGGGGAAACGACCACCAAGTGCAGGACGATGAGATGCTGCGAAAGGCAAGAAGCTGCGTCTCCTCCACGTTTTAGCTCCTCATCCGTAAAATGACTGTGGAAGTGATGTGACACTTTACACTGTAGCTGGTGAAAGTATGACATAAAGAATAACAATTAACCAGGTTTTATCCATTTAGGACCCACGTTTAACTATTGTGAACAAACACATAATTCGTTATTAACACATTTTTAGATTTCATTTTGATGAACATTGCAAAAACAAGCAGAGAAGTAAGTAGTAAGTTGAATTGACTAATTGGTGTAAAACTTCATAACCTTTTGCTCTTTTTCTTTTTAGGTGACCTTTGACCCAGAGGTGTTTTTCAACATTTTACTGCCTCCCATAATCTTCCATGCAGGTTACAGTCTGAAAAGGGTAATTTGGAAATTTGTCTGTATCAGCTGACAATTTTGTTTTTTGTTTCTCTTACTGCCTTTTGTTAAATATAACTAAACCTTTTGTGTTTTAGATAAGTTATGGTTAAATTCATTTAACAAATTCCTTTGTTTAATTGAAGACATTTAAATATTGGTATTTGATAGGATAGCTTTTTAAAGACTTCGGCCAAGTAGTTTAAGTCAAAAAGCTTCTTGGATAGCTTTGCTGGAAATCTGACTCCTTTATATGGAGGACCAAAACTGGCATAACTATAAGTTAGTTTTGTTGACTGTTGTTTGACTTCTATTGTATTTTTCTATGGCCTCTGTCTGATAAATGAATATTTGTTTTCTTTCCCCTCAGAGACATTTTTTCAGAAACATTGGCTCCATCCTGGCCTATGCTTTCATGGGAACTGTCATATCCTGCTTTGTTATTGGGTAAGTCATCTGATCCTCTTTGATATAAGAGTAAACTAAATAACCTGTTTCACTGAGTTAAATAAGTTAGTTAATTTGTTGACATTTCCAGTATTTATAATGTGTTTATAATGTTTTGTACTTCTTCTGTAGGCTCGTCATGTATGGGTTTGTGTCCTTCATGAAAGTGGTGGGTCAGCTTGGGGGGGATTTTTTCTTTACTGACTGCCTCTTTTTTGGGGCCATCGTCTCGGCAACAGACCCGGGTAGGAAGTACCATCAAATCCTCAGTTACTCATATGCAGAGTTAAATTAAAGCAGGAAATTTGATTCCTGTGATGAAAAATGCATTCAACATGGCTCCAATTCTTGCATGCATAGCTAACATGTCAGCATTAGCTTCACTGGAGACGGTATCTGAAGACCTTCAGTGTATTCCTCCTGTTGTAAAGTCGCACTGTTTGTTCCTGTTTGCCTCAGTGACGGTTCTGGCGATCTTTAACGAGCTGAAGGTAGACGTGGATCTGTACGCTCTGCTGTTTGGGGAGAGCGTTCTGAACGACGCCGTGGCCATCGTCCTCTCGTCGTGAGTACAACACGCTCTGCAGGACGCTGCAGCCCTGATAACCTGTGTGAACATGGCATTAGAAAAGGATTGTTCTCCATGGCCAGACAGTACTGTTACAAGCTAACTGTGACTCTTCATGTGGAAGTGAACCACACTAACATCAACGTCCCTGTCATTCCACTGCTTGCCTTTCTCCACCCATCTGTGTCACTGACCGCCTGTCCGTACGTATGATTGTAGCGTTCTCCTGCGCTTTGAAAAGCAGAGCAGGCAGGGAGCTGTTCACTCCGCTGGAGAGGACAGCTCAGCTATGCCTGAGGAGATTGAAGAATGGCTGGGAGAAAACCAGACATTGACTCCTCGGTGGGTGGGTTTAGGTTGGGTGGAAAGCGTGCATTTTGCTTGTGGTAAAACATTAGAATTTTTTTTTTTTTGGTTGATGTGTTGCAGTTATTGAAATTAAAATGTAGATTTAAGTCACCTTTAGGATAATTGCTCCCCTTTCTCAGTATCATTTTGCAGCTGCAGCCCCTTCTTCTCCTTCCCGTTGTGTTTTTCTGAGTTTGCTTCATTCTACCATGCTTGTAATCAGAAAATCAGACTTTGTTATAATTTTACTAACATGTAAATGTAAGCAGTCTATTATTGAATGGTAATCAAGTGGAGCTGATGCTTCTAATTACTCTTCAGCATGCTAACCTCACATATGGTTTTCCTTTATAAAACCCAGCTCTGTTTTAAGTTGCTGCAGGTATGTCTTAATGCCTGACAGACTTTCTGATTCAAAGGAAATACAAGCATGTGTTTGACCACGATCTCTTCCTGTGTTCTGAGAAGGACTCGACCTCTAGTTTCCTTGTAAATGCTTCTGTGTGCTCCTACTGTCCTTTAGCTCCATTGTGGCGTACCAGCCTGCAGGGGACAACAGCCACAGCTTCGAAGCCATGGCTGTGCTGAAATCCTTCGGCGTCTTCCTGGGCGTCTTCAGTGGATCTTTTTCTCTTGGTGTGGCTACTGGAGTCATGACTGCTCTTATATCCTTTTCTATGATTATATAGATTAATATGATCATATATAGAGATCTTTCTTATTGTGATACATACACTGCCCTCCATGCTATTGACCGCTCCCCCCCTTTGGGAAACATGTAAAAAGTCTAAAATAAAATGATCTTCCATCCTAATCTCAGGCTGAAAGATAAATGTTAAACTTTTAAACTGGGTTTCACAGATATTAGCAACCCTTAGAGTTTCTATAAAATAAATGTAACTGTAGACTTTTTTTAACTTCACCGAAACATTTTCATATCTCCTGTCAAAACAGATATAAATGGCATCACAATGTCTCCATAACAACCTTTATTATACCTTTACTATACCAAATAGGATGTTTCAATTAATAATGCCTTTGTGTGCCCCAATTACCTTGGAGGAAACTTCTATTTTACAATATATCTATCTTTTTTCCCTATAATGAGCCAAGATTATTTTAATGCTGTTATCAAAGATCGAACTGTATGTAATAAGTATATTGTGTTTGTTTTTCATTGTCTAAGACTTGCTACTTTGTTCCTTAACTTGAAGTTGTTCTTACGTGACAAAGTTTACTAAGCTGAGGGACTTCCCTTTACTGGAAACTGGTTTATTTTTCCTGATGTCCTGGAGCACCTTTCTGTTGGCAGAGGCCTGCGGGATGACAGGCACGTCTACAACCATTCAGCATGCGTGACGTTTTAGTGTCAGAGGAATTAAATGAATGACGTTAAATCTTCGTAAAAAGTTCTAAATGGGATACCCCGATTTTTCCAGACCTTTCTGACTTTTATTTGAAGCTTTTGCCTTAATGTGTTGAGTTTTCCTGATACCTGCTGAAATCTCACTACGTCTTTCATTGTAACAACTTAAGCCACAGATATGCCACTGTAGAAAAGGCATTTTCCCTTTTAAATAGCTTCTTTCACCGTCTCAACACCTCACTAATGTTGAGAATAACTCCACCATGATAACAATTTTCACAACAAGGGCGAGTTGTTGGTAGGGGATCTTAGTGGTTGCTATAGAGCTGCACATATATGAAGTTACATTATATTACATTATTAGCATGTGCAAGATTGCTGTTTTAAAGAGTTACTTGGATGCAATGTTTAATAGGGTATTATATGTAAAATGTTTTTCATTCATTATTTGCTTGTTGATAACATAATTGACCACTTGGATGGAGTTTTAACTGCTCCAAAAACATGACGGTTATTTGTTGTTTATTGTTCTCTCTAAATCTCCCTTAGGAGTGTGCGTGTGTGTGTGTGTTTTAGCATTCCTGCTCTGAATCGTCTGTGTTTTTCTCCTCGTAAAAGATGAAATTGTATTTGTTTTCAAGGTGTTGTGGCGGTGCTGTTCTGTGGGATCACACAGGCTCATTACACCTACAACAATCTCTCTCGTGATTCTCAAGACCGGACTAAACAGGTAACAAGTTGTATCCATAAAACCGTTTTTGTCTCTTCTGAAGCAGTTTTGTTTCTCAACCAATTTTATGATCACTATTTCTTGTCATGCTGCATCATACATTGTGGGTATGAAGAGAAATTCTTAAAAAAAATGCTGCAGCCACAGAACAGATATGGGAGGAAAAACAATTGTAAAACCGAGTTTCTTCATGAACAAATACTTAGAATAAAGGATGTAGATTTTATTTATTGCAGGTAAATTCTCAGAATTTTAGTCATCGTTTCAAATTCATCTGATCTCATTGATTCTGCTGAACAAGTCCTCACAAATACATAAAACCCACGATGGTTCACTGTGACACCTAACCTTTAGTGACACAAAGGTCAACAGTTTTGTTGAAGCCAGTGCGCTTTACTTTATATGTACATAAAATACTGCATCATTAGCATACATCTGGAAATCTACACCAGGACACAAATATGGCTAAGCATTTAGATATCAGCTAAAACGAACAGAACATTGAGGAACACCAGATTGAAATACTAATTTTACAAATTTTAGCATTGCTTACATAGTTAAAATTCTTCTGAGCTTCGTAATGTCTGAATAATTATATAAACCTCCGAAGTGCCACTTAGTTTTTAGATAATAGAAAAGTAAACATGGCAATAACTTTGTTAATTAAAAAGCACAAGTCCTGAGTGCAAACTGAAACAACACTGAAACAATCTTTTGAGTCCACAGTAAAAATACTTTCAAGATTTATTAGATGCACCAACTCATCAACTGGAATAAAGAACTATTTTTAAAAATTTCTTTATTGATCCCAAAGGGAAATTAAATCAAGAACACGCTAAAGTATTTTTGTTTCGATTTGAAATTCTTAAAATAACAATAAAAATCACGTTGAACTTAAAGATTGAAAGAAAACGTGAAAATAGTGAGCAATCTGTGCTTCTAAAGCATAATTTGTTTAGCTTTGCTTATTGACACTGATGTAAGACTGAATTTTTAATCAATTTTCCATCTTTTTTTCAGTTGTTTGAGTTGCTGAACTTCCTGGCAGAAAACTTCATCTTTTCCTACATGGGTCTGACGCTCTTCTCCTTTCAGTCGCATGTTTTCAACCCGATGTTCATCATCGGAGCCTTCGTATCCTTCACTCTGCTCTGCATCGGATCAGCTCACACGCAATAACCCTTCTCAAGAAGCATTGAAGTGATGGACCGGACTGAAATATTTGCTTTTGGACAAATATTTCTAATCTGAAACACTTCAGTTTATAATTTAATTTCCTGCTAACGGAAACCGAAATGGAAATTGACGCACATATCAAAGTACAGATTAGTCAGATTGGCTTGCGGTTTTTCAACCCACAAATACTTTCCGTTCTGCTGTTTTCCACCTGCTGTGTTGTATTTTTTCCCCACCGAGTTGTGACCTTGACCGCATTGCGTGGAGTTGGCCGTATTTCTGGGAAGGGCTGCAAACATCTACCCCTTGTCCTTCCTGCTCAACCTGGGCCGTAGAAACAAGATCGGAATGAACTTTCAACATGTTATGATGTTTGCAGGTGAGTGGTAAATGTCAAAATGGAGCAAAACTAAAATACTACAAAAAAACGACAAACGTACAATGTGCAGAGAAGATCTTTTTATAGATGAACAGTATGTTTTAGACGACTTTTTAGAGCACTGTGCATCAGGCCAATGCTATCAACACCTAGGTGATAATAGATTTAGTGTTTATAGGGGCTTATTTTGTCCTCGTCTTCAATGCAGGCTTCCTAAAGTGTGACTCTGTTCCCACAACATGAATAACACAGTTTCATAAACACAGACTCTCAGTCTTGGTGTGTCATCCCCTCCAGGTCTGCGTGGGGCGATGACCTTTGCTCTGTCTATCCGGGACACAGCCACTTACGCCCGCCAGATGATGTTTACGACCACCCTGCTGATTGTTTTCTTCACCGTGTGGATCTGTGGAGGGGGCACTACGCCCATGCTGTCTTTCATGAGCATACCGTAAGGCTGGATATCTGCTTGGATCCGTTTCTGCTGATGTTCCTGCACCGTTTATCACATCTGTGTTCCTATTCCGATTCATTTCAGAGTGGGAGTGGATTCTGATCAAGAGCACTCCGTAAGTAATTATGCAACGTCTAATTCTGTGGTTTTCAACCTGTGGGTTGCGCCACCTATGGAGGAACCAGTATCATTGCAGGCACAAATGATGATTATTGCTATTTATTTAGTTTTTAACGTTTTTGTCAGTAGAGCTAATGTCACGTGATAAATAAATAAACTATTCCACTGCGACTGGACATTGTGATTCAAAGCAAGCTTGTTGAGCACAGCGCATACTGGTGCACCTCATCTTATTATCAGTAGAGGAGATGTTTATCACCTCAGCAGAGAGAAGTGTGTTGCCTTAAATAGGGGAAATGTTATGCATCTATTGATAGATATGGGCAGGAAGTGACAGAATAGCAGGCTGGGTCTGTTGAAGAAAGCCTCAGTGGTGAGTTAAGCAACATCAGACGCTCAGTAACGAAGGAAATGGATATTTCTACCCAAGAACTTCACTGAATTTTGTTCTTTTTCAGAATATAGTTTAGTTTTTTATAAAGTTCTTTGCAAAAGTCTAAATACCCCTAGAACTCACTCACATTTGCTCATGATGCACATAAAAGCATCACTGTATTCTGTAAGAATTTTATGTTGGACTAGCTCAAAAAGTATGAAGTAAAATGATTAATGATTTTAGATTTTTCTAATGAATAACAATTCAAGAAATGTCAGATGTATTTGTATTCAATCCCTCTGAAGTCGGTACTTTACAGAACCACTTTCTGCCATTCATGACCTAAACTTCACCTACTTTTTTTCTAATATTGTGACAGGAAGCCAGAGAATATGGTTCATCTATAGTGGGTAACTCTGGCTAAAACGTTTGACAACATGCTGTTGTAGAATGTATGAAACAGGTTTTAACTAAAGTGCAGTTTTGTGCTCTCCAGAGTTCAGCTGTGTTGGACGGGTCACAGAGGAGAAGCACCAAGCATGAGAGCGCCTGGCCCTTCAGGATCTGGTACAACTTCGACCACAAGTATCCTTTAACCTGCCCATCTCTTTCTGAAGTCATGCGGATTTCTACTTCGACACTAGGGGGTGCTCTTCACAAGCTTTCAATATTGAAGATTTACAAGGGTTTTTTTCTTTCTCCCAATGATATATTGTTCTTTTAGTAACACTTTGTTTGAAGGGGTGTGTATAAGACTGACATGGCACTGTCATAAACATGACATGACATCTGTCATGAACATAAAGGAGTCTTTATGAATGTTTATAACAGTTGTCATGAAGTGTCATTCGGTAAATAATGACACTTTTAATGCAAAGTTGCTCTAAAAGTTGCATTTAAAGTCCATTAAAAATGCCAACTTTGCATTAAATTATCATAATTTACAAAATCATGCAA
>CAEGAF010014859.1:0-10199 GCA_903067075.1 Micropoecilia bifurca
AATAATAACAATAAAAAAGTGTAACAGGAAAACAGGATGTCAATGATGGAACACAAAGAAACTAGATCACTAGACCATTACAGAGGAATAAAATCATCACAACATTAAAAGACAAGGTACACCAAACCACAAGATGATCATAAAATACATAAAATGAGAGTTCAAAGGGTCAATACATGAGCAGCCTATTAGACTTTGAGGTGCTCAAAATGATTTCATCAACTGAGATGCTAACGATGGTGGATAGTGGTTTTGATGTTGAGAAAAGAAAGAAAAAGATTAGGAAAATTGGGGTTACTTGAAACCCCCATTATTCTAATTTGCATAACCAATCTGAATGTGCAGGCTTTGTTTTATAGCTTTGTCCATTTGTGCTCCCTCTGTGTATATTGTGATCCGTTGTTTTGCTTCACAACCTGCTGGTCTAGTCGGGCTTCACTTCTGACAGTTTTACCGTTTTGGATTCTTGCTTTCTAAGATTCCATCACCTTGGAGTTTCCTGCACTGCAACAGCCTTTGTCCTGTCACATCAGTGGCTAAAAATAACCTTTTTCTGTTGCATTTGCTTTCTCACACTTCTTGCTAAAACCTTCTCGCTAAAACAGATAAAAAAAATAAATGAAGTAAGATTTCACTTTTTTACAAAAGCTGGTCAAATCCTCATATGGTAGCATAATGGGTACAAGAAAAGAAGATTTCCAAGATCAAACATCTGCAGATAGACGCCTATGTAAAGATGCACAACCTGCTGCAAATCAATGAGTCATCCAGCATGAATCGGCTTCAAATGGAGATCAATATCAGCTTCACTTGTGTCTCTCCCTTTGTGTCTGAAACATGTAAAGTAGGTACAACTTCGGCTACATTCACACCAGAAAATCAGCTGAACTGTCAACATCATTTTGCTACATTATCCATCAAACAGCCTTTTGCCTAAATTTACAGAGTGCCTGCTCTGAGTGTAAAAGTGGAACACCGCCAAAAACTCAGACAACACTGTGAGCATCTGTTTGGAGTGGAGAGCTTGCCATCTCTGTTTCTATTCACCAGAACTGACCTCTTACAGACCGGAGAGAGGTTTGTGTACAATTACGTTTGTTGAAATGATGGGTTTCTATAATGTTACGCAGTCAAAAAAGACAGCATGAGGTTTTAGTTCTACAAACTGTTTTCGTCACGAAGCTGCAACGTTAAGTTCTACTGCGGCAAAGAAAAGGTTCATGAATTTGACTTTTTCCTATAACTCCAGCGGCGTCCTGACATCCAGAAGGTTGCTGGCTCAACTCTGGCAGTGCGTGGGTTTCCTCCAGTTCCTCCCGCTTCCACCCACAGTTCAAATACACGTTTCAGTTTGACTGAAATCTCACTTTTAAAAGCTTAGAGTGAATCTGAGTGAATCACCTCCCATGTCAAGATAGATGGAGTAAAATGACAGCGTCATTGGGACGAATATCGTTGGCAAACATCTTTGGTGTCAACAGTTCTGCCAGACTGTCACGTTTAATACAACACAGAGCAGCTAAAGATGATGAAAAGAGGGCTACAAAAACCAGAAGGAAATGAGGTGCAGGGCATGAGGAGGTTTGTTGTTATTTTTTCAAATAATTTCATCAGCAACAGTGGCAGTTTTTTTATATGGCTCACCACACGGGTCATCACAACTTGAGGGGCGTCACATAGATTAAATTAAAAAAAAATTCAGCTCAGTTAGAAAATATAGCGTATGGCAGGTGGCTGTTGATGACAAGATGGTCTCTGAGTCATAGTTTCTGGGGTCTTTTGCACGCACTGCTGGGTTTTTATTAAAACTAATATCTCTGCCATATTGTTTAAAAAATATATTGTGCACAAAGGATTGGTTTCTGTCAAGTTTTCTTCCAATTGAATCTGCACAAATCTGTACCTAAGTGTTGTTTTAAATATTCCAAACCCATAGGGGGCAGCGCAGCGCACAACTAAAACCTATGTCAGCCAATCCCCTTCAGATTTCTTCAAAACAAACACAATTTCCTGCTATGAGTTACACAGGAAGGAGATTAATTTGTGTGGACAAATTAATAGGCTGAACTACTTTTTAAATAGTGTATTAGAATATAAAGTTAACAAAACCCAAGATGATGTCAACTGGGAATCGTGTCAAAGCAAGTATGTGGATAAGTGGTGCATTATTTGTCACAGACTCTAATGTGTAGGACCTCAAATCTCCATTTTCACACATACACAGGCAAACACAAATACGATTTTTTAATTATCATTTTTGGTGACACTAAGCAAAGTTTTTGTATGGATGGAAGGAGGAAATGCATAATTATGTGTTTGTTTTCCCAGATATCCGGCTACTTGTGGACTGGCTCTGAGTGGCTGCTACATTAAACAGCTGCTTATGTGATTCTTAAGGAGTCTGGAACTAATAAAAATCTCTTTATGTGAATATTCATCTGTCAAGGTTGTAAAGCTACAATCTCTACTAAAACATCAAACTACTAGAGTTACAGAAACTCAACATCAGCCTCATTGGAAAAACTGTAATAAATAATCTATTTTCTAAGAAAATAACAGCTGTGGTCTCATCCCCCCTAGGAAAACCTTGCTAATTTGCCCACAACATCACATCATTAATAGATTTGTTTTTCCCCTTCAGGACAGTGTTGGCTTAATCCATCAACAAAAACATGCATGTAAACACCTTTCTGGTTCAAAAACGACTCGCGTCAATACTTCACCTTTTGTTTTTGCTCAGTGGGGGGATCTCAAGTGAAACTATTCACATTAGGTGGAGGAAGTTCTCCACTCAGCCACATAAACTGAAGGTGCACTCAGGTTTCAGGTTTGGTTGTGTTGCTCAGATACGGGTAAAAGTGCTTTTTAAAAATAGCAAAGTGGAAGTACTTCTGGAGGCCAGGAGAGCTTCAAAAAGAGGGAGAAAAGGGGGAAACAGAGACCAGACGCCCCGTTGAGGTCGCCCTCTGTCTGTTTTAATGTTGGAAAATTACAATTTTGCAATCACAGTGCTTCCATTAAATAAAAAAATGCAATTGATATCACATGTGAATTAGTTTGTTTACTTACGTTAGTAGAAAACAAAACGTCCCACGCCATCGTCCTCCAGGTTCTTCCTGTTCAGGGTTTGTGCCAACGGCAACATCTGGTCGTTGGTCATGTGACTCGTGATGTGAAAAAAGTTGCAGTTTTTAAAAATAAACCAATTTCCATATGGCCAAAAAAAACCACATCATACTAAACACATCGCTAAAACTTTGTCGAAAAACTATTTTTTTACTTCCGTGTAGTAAGTCAAATTGCGCAATTATATAGTCAATGGAAACACAGCTAATGATAGCCTTCCTGCTAACACAATCTTTTTGATATAGGCCAAAACTGTAAAAGCACGTTGTCATTTCCCTTACATGAACTATGGCAACCTGCAAATGGGACATTTTAAGTCTTTAAGTCAACAACAGCTTCAGTAAAGTCCAGCAGAGGTTGCATCTATTAAGATCAAGACTCTTTCTACTGTCAGTTTTTATCAAAAGTACTTTAGTAATTTCGAATGCATATGTTGTCATTTGTGCAGACTGGCTGCCAGCTTATTAGGCCATATGCTATCAAAAAATAAACTGTTCATGTCTGCTACACGTGCGAGTTGCTGTGACATGTGGCGCAGACGGCAGATATCAGACGGTGACCCAGTCTAACCCCGTCTAACCCCGTCTGACCCCATCTGACCCCATCTGACCCCGTCTGACCCCGTTGCCCTCTTTCTGGGCGGTTTGTCGTCTCCGTGGCAGGAAGGTGGAACTAAATGTCAAGAAGAGAGCAGAATACCAGAGATGAGGGCAGACAAAGCCACCCAAAACTGAGAATCTGGGCCTAGTAGACAGTGCAGAAAAGATTGTTCTGAAATTATTTTTATTTTTGTGAATTGGGGGAAGATAAAAGGCATCAAGTGGAGAGAAGAGAGAAGTCTAGAAACACAGAAACTATCTATGTTGAGGAATCCATGGCAACATTCCCACTTGAAGTATTTATTTTTATAGCACTTTGCAGAGAAAAGAATCAGATGGTTCATGTAGTATAACTTTAACACACACAGAGTGGTTTTATTTTTGAGATTCTTTTCTCAGCCGCTCAATAATCACATCAATGCCGTCACTGTGAGATGGACCAGCAGCTCTGGATCGATTCGGATTCCTTCCTCACCTGCTGCAGGTTCGCCGGTTTAGAACAGGAAATCGCCTTCTGCTATTGTTGGTGTTGCTATATTTCTTTTTTATTAATCTGCTAGCGTGTGGTTCAGCGTGAGATAATGGGTTATTTTACACAGTGGGACACTGTTAACCGGGTATTTCATCACATTCCTCAATGTGAAGCAGTGCTTTCTATGAGGGGCAGAAAACACAATCATCCTGATGTTTGTGTTATAAATTAACTAGAAACAGGAGAGCAGCTTGTATTTTATGACACATTCATACATGAGGGTATTTTCAAATGCAGATTTTATGAAAAAAATTATTTTTAAAGTTGCATAGTGGTTAGCGTCGTTGTCGCGCAGCAACAACTGTCCATGTGTTTCATAAAAAGTACTGTGTAGTAACGTTTCAACATGCTTTTACACATGGCTTTTATTTTATGATAACATGTGAAACACTGGATGAACTTAAACACATGAAATGTTTTCCCCACACTTTATATGGTGTGGTAACATGTGAAACACATGAGAATAATGTAAAAACGTTTTCTGTGTTGTGACATGTGAAACACTGGATAAACTAAGACATGAGAATATATGGTGTAGTAACATGTGAACACTTTGCTGACACATATGGAATTACATTGTGAAGCACCTGGAAAATCCCTACACATGTGGAATAAATTCTCACATTTCACATGTCAAATTTATATTGTTTATCAACATGTGAAATACACTGAAAACCTGTGACATATTTTTCCATCGTCATTTCACATGCTGAATCTATTTGCTGCAACATGTGAACACTTGGTTGGCATGTGGAATTACATTGTCTAGTAATAGACATGTGCAAAACATTAGAAAACCTAAATGTGTGAAATGTTTTTCCACATGTACATGGGTTTTATAACATGTGAAAACTTGGTTGACATGTGGAATTGCATTTTAGAGTCACATGTGAAACATATGACAAACCTGCACTCAGAAAACCTTTTATCACGTGTTCCACATGTTTTCCATGTGCCATAACATATTCAAGTGTAGAAAAATGTTACTCATATGAATTGTTTTGCCACATGTGTACAACACAATGTTCACCATATGTTATGATCTGTGTTTTTGTGTTTATTTTTGAGTTCTCTGTTTAGTCCTGTTCCCTGTGAGTCTCTGTAGCTGCGTTTTTTTCCCTGTTGATTGTCTCCCAGCTGTGTCTCGTTCCCTTGATTGCAGTGTGTATTTAGTCTCCCCTGTTGTCTCTGTTCCTCATCCTTGTCATTCGTCGCACATCACGCTCTGTTGCCTGTTAGTCAGTCAGTCTGTTTCCTCAGTGGAACTGTGTAGTCCTGAGGTTACATGATTCAGTCCTTAAGTTCAGTTGCTACTGGTATTAGCTGTGTGCTAATTTGCTGCCGTGCTGCCTGACTGTGACCTTTATCATTACAATACATCAACTTCTTCTTGGTCCTGTGTCTCTCCTCACCACCACTCCAACCAGGCATCATGACACAATACATGTGAAACTGGTTAAAAAACGTGTCTTCAGTGTCATATGTGGAAAGTGTATTAACATGTGAAAAAAACCTTCCAACCATGAAGTATTTACCATGTGAAAATGTTCCCAGATGTAAAACATATTTTTCACATGTTATAAAATTTTGCTGCCATTATTTTCTCCTGTCTATCTGGTGTAATCACATGTGCAACATGTAATCATCTAGAAAAGTCACGTGAAGCTCCGGTGTTTTATTCTGTAAGACATTCAAATAGTTTTTAGTTTGAAGTTTTAATTGTTTTAGTAAAAAGGAACTGGAAGAAAATGATCGTCCTCGACAACCATTAAGGACAGCAGACCGAATCAGAAAGACAAATGAAGCATCAAAATTTTGTCAGCCTCCTTTCTCAAAGACGTCAGACCTCTAAGGCCAGGCAGGCGCTGCTGGATTTTTCTTTCCAATCATGTTCTTGCAAAAATAATAAACTGGGTATTTCCTCATATTATGAGAGGCACACAAAAAAAACAATTTATGTGACAAGAAAATTGGTTGGCATTCTTTCATACACAAAATGGAGTAATTTAAAAAAAAAAAGAAAAAGAAAAACTGCTTCATGATGACTCAAGTCTAAGACAGCTAACAATCATGAAGCCCAATTATGGCGGAGAGGAGACGGGCGACCAAAAGCACCGGCTGTAGAGAAATACTTTTGTCTAATGGAATGGAAGACATGGAACAGAGTGAGAGTCGTTTCTTCTGTGCCATGAAAATCTCAAAACCGAGACTGTACACCAGTCAACAAAGTCAAATTTATAAGGACACAGATGAGTGAGGTTGATATGAGGGATTTTATCTCAACCCAGCAGAGAATTTAAATTTAAATTCAGAACAAAGGCTGATATTGTCAATCAGAATTAAACGTTGAACAATCTGGCAAAGACAGTAATTTCTCTTCTGAGTTCGACTGTGGAGGTAATGATGCAAAGAGTGATTCTTTATAAAGTGGAGAACAACCCTGATAAGCCTCTTCATTATGCTGTTAAATAGGGACAGGATGACTTCAGTGAGAGGCTTCTTCAGAACCACTGTTACACAAACTGCTACAGGAGATCCTTCCTGTTGTAGATCAGGGTCTACAACAACTCTCAAGAAAAGAGGATAATATAAGTTAACAATTATTTCCTCTTTGGGATCAATAAAGAATGTTTGAATTTTATTTAATCAGATATTATATATGTTTTTAAAAATGTGAATTTTGTGTTGGATTGGATTTTGCTGGTTGACAGCTGGCAGGCCTGTTTCCCTGCTGCTTATTATCAAAACACCCAGCCCAAGAGCTGGCTAATGAAATTCAAATGAGAAGCTGTGTGACACGATGGCTATAAAGGTGAAAGATGCTCACAGTCGGATCATTTACAAGATTCAAGACTGTGACTGATGAGTTTAACTATGCAGCAAATGTATGCAGCAACAAAAGGTCAAATTCTGTAGGAAGTCCTTGAATCGCCTACGAGATGGATACGTTTTTCTTAAGACATTGTTTTTCCACCCATAGCATTTAGCTTGGAATAATGTGATATTAAAAAATATTTATTGTCTTTCCACAAGCCTCTAAACAGAAGTTCCATCCACAGAACATACAGAGAGAAAACTTAAACTAATGACTATAGTAGGTTTAGTGAGAGTTTCCATGATTTGAAATGTTAATGTATGTATGAGGCAGACCAGAGTCTAATATTTATTCACTCGGTCGGCATCAGAGGCGATGGAAAACAAAAGGCCATGAGAGAGAAAATGTGTGCGGCGATCAGAGCCGATGTGTTGCTGGGCTGTTGACATTTGCTAACAATTGCTAATGTTTTTACACTGCAAACTTTTCCATTTGACCGATATAGGAGGATAACAAATGTAACTGTGGCCTTTTGATGCCGTAAGCGTTAGTCATGGAGCATCTCCAACCAGATACAACTTATATTTATGCTTTAAAGATTTTGTCAGCTTCGTTCACTATTTACTTTAGCAATGTGTTGTGTGTGGGGCAGCCATATTGGAAGAAACTCGATATCTCAGCAAACTCTGACTTAATTAATGTACTCTTTTATTGACAGATTGGCTTTAAAGTACAGTAGGAATGCACTATAATCCCAAAGGGAAAAAAATAAAGAGGGCTAAGCTAGGCCTGGCTAGGTTAGCAACTACATTCTCAAAGAAGAAAAGAAAATGCAACATAACTTTTTGCAGAAATATAATGTGGCAACCTGGGGGGTGGATTTTCTTTATTTTTAATTATGAACCCAAATATAAACTATTAAAGGTTATAATGACCAACAACGCCACCTGGAATAACTCCAGGAAAATGTATGGAAAGAAGGACACAGGTACGTTCTGCTGGAAAATAAGGAGACGAGATTCACAAAGTTCTACAAAATTTATTACGCTTTATTATCCCTTTTTAAAATGATAATCTGAAATTGAATGGTTAAAACAGTGAATGCAGTTAACAAGATTTATCAAAATGTCTAAATTGCAAAGGAAACTGAGGCTTACTGGTGGGGAAGTAGTGAGGGAAGGGGGGGCAACATCCAGTGCAGTAAAAAGGGACCCTAGACACTACAAAAACACGGCAAACAAAGAAAGACAAGGTGCTCCAACACAACACGCAAGAGAAGACAAGACAAGACACCGCCACCAGGGGCCGCCACCGCCACCAGGGGCCGCCACCGCCACCAGGGGCCGCCACCGCCACCAGGGGCCGCCACCGCCACCAGGGGTCGCCACCGCCACCAGGGGGCGCCACCGCCACCAGGGGTCGCCACCGCCACCACAGAAGCCTCAGTCCCTAAAAGAAAGACAAAAACATGAAACAAAACAAGTAAAACAGTGATACAATGGCGCTACAATGTTGCAGTTCATCCCTTCAGTAGCGCCATCAATGCTCCCGGAAGCAGGGCAAGTTAAAGTTGGTCTTTTTAAAACAATTTGTAATTAGGCAAAACAGCAGCGAGTGTCACTCCAGGTAGAATGCCGACGAGTCATCAGGAGGCTAAAAGAATATAGCAAATTAATTCAACTGCTACAACAAAATATATAACTTGCAGCAGCTGTTTACCTGTGACCTGATAAATGCCCAATAATCAGATCCTCAGTACCACCTAGATGCAGTTCAACTGTAATAAAAAACGGTATGTGAAGGTTTTGTTTACATGAAACAGGTGTTACTTAGCCACGCTAAGCTCTTACCTTCCTATCAGCAAAGAATGAACGAACAGATCGACCCAGATATTGGAGGTGCAGCGAAGGAGGCTAAGCAGACAAACCAGTTAACATTAATAGTATTACTAAAGCCGACAAACTATAAAACAGCCACGCTTACCCAGAACAGTGCAAACAAAGGAAGCAGCTTCTATTGACGTCACGACACAAGCAGCCTCATGTCAGGTGAAGGCTGGCTTATATGCAGCAGCTGAAATTGCTCTTAAAGTGGCAGCGTACCATTTATGCTGCTACAATAACAATGTGTGTTTGGAGAACTGTACTTAAAAAAACACACCTTACCACTCACTTGTATTACTTATTTTCCAGCCATTAGCTTCATCTCCATTTCCTTCAGGACAAAATACATAAAAGCTGCCTTCAAAATAAAAAACTACAAATTTCAAATAGTTAAGCCTCACAAATGTATTAAAAAGAGGTAGAGGCTTTGGTGAAAAATATTTGAGAGGTTATTTACCAATTGTACCATCATTGACAGGATAAATGCCAATTTTGAAGCAATAAAATAAAAATATGTACCTTCATACACACTTCCTCTGTCTGCTTAGCAGAGCCTTATTGCATCCTCAGTAGCTGTGTTTCTATTCACTTTGAAATTGTGCAATTTGACATTTTGGAAGCAAACCTGCTTAATGGAAAAACAGTAATTTTTTAAAAACTTGTTTCTCAATCTAAAGTTTTGGCATTAGGATCAGGTTGGAGTTAATGTATTTTGTAAAACTGCAACAGAAACTCTACTTTGGTGTCACATGATCAACAACCGGATGTTAACACTGGCAGAAAAGATAAAGAACACGACATCATGAAAAGATGCATTACAACCAATATTTTGAGAGAGAGAGAAAAAAAAACTTATTATAGTTCCCTCCCATAGACCAGTGGTTCTTAACCTGGGTTCAACCAAACCCCAGGGGTTTGATGAGTTGGTCTCAGGGGTTCGGGGAGCCTCTATCGTGATGACGCCCCGCTTTGCCATTTGCTGCAGAGGATCACGTTACATTGCTTAGCCAATCAGAGCTGCGGAGGAGCCCTGATTGGAGGAGCTCCACTCTCAGCATGGATTTGAACTTGTGTCTTTAATTACTTCAGCAAAGCTCACCGTTTTTACCAAATTCTGTAGCTTTCCGCGTACTTTTAAATCTGCTCCTCTAGTGGCGTGGGGGTGGTAACACAACTAATATAATTACATTACTAAATCAGAATACCACAAAGTCTTTATTATTTATTATTAATTTTTCATTTTC